>CM044558.2:30076092-30086841 GCA_024416835.2 Perccottus glenii | reverse complement strand
TCGGACTATTCATCTCTGACTGATTCAATTCAGTGCAAGTCATCAGAGTAAACTCAGGTAATGACAGGAAATGTAAATAGTTAATTACAGTATGTTCTGTTGTGCAGTATTATGGTTTACAAGGTACATCAACATACATTGTACACATAAAGAATCCTCAATATATTTGTAAATAAATATATGTTTTCTCATTTTTGTAGTGTAGATCATTTTGACTTGGTCATTTTAAAAGTAGCTCGCGTGCTGAAAAAGTGTGAGCAGCCCTGTCCTACACGCTCTTTTCATCTGCCGATTGGCTAAAACAAGTCTTAATAATTTTAGTTTAATAGTGTTATAAGAATTTTATATGTCCAAAAGAATTCTATATCCTTATATTATCCAGAGAGACACGGAGACAGATTATATTATAAAAGCTAAAGCCAGGTTTTATTCCTTGCAAGGGAAGCAAAGTACACACAGATATATCAAAGGTACATAGTGCGTTTTGCTTAAAGAGGTAAACAATCCACGTCGTTTTATACCCAGTAGTACTCCTACGCAGTCTGCGACCTAGGTCGTGATGGCCTGCATGTCATAGCATGGAGCAGACAGAAGAATCATATCTAAACTAAAACATAGACACTAAATGAAAACTCATACAATTCCCATAACATTCCCCCCTCTTTATGCTGAATAGGCATAAATCAAAGTCTCCACCTTGATGTGAATTGTATTAAGTCAGGAGCGAAAACCCAGAGGCAGCTGGACCTAGCCTAAGTACATTTGACCATTCGGCTAAATGACCTATCGCTGGGAAAAGACCTCCTGACCGCCCCTCTGCCAAGGCGGCGCACATTCAAGGCAGATACATGTAAAGATTAAAAATAAACTGATTTAGTCTGACACACATGTCCAATCAATGACAGAAATGAGTATAATATTGCAAACAGATAAATCAAAAGGAGATTAACATACTGATTCTTAACATCCATAATAATTGATTACATCAAAACATAGAATCACTCCAAAATAAAGCAGAAAAGATGCCGGAGGTTGAGCTGGTCAACCCATCGAACTTAACATCTCCAGCCTGACCCTGCCTGTCCATTTCTGTCCCTGTAACGAAAAGAAAAACACATGGAGTGAGACATATGCACATTCATGATGATTAAAATCAATTCTCTTCAGCATAATCAATTCAATGAACCATACGGCCCTTAGGTCTGTAGTATGATCCGTCCTGGAGCTGTTGTCCCGTTGGTGTACATGCAAACAATAACGTCCCTCAGATATCAAAGTGTTCATCTGAGGTCAAAGCCTTGACCTTAGTCGTTTGGCAGGTGCATGTCCAGGAATGTTGACCCAGCAATGGCCACATTCATCAATCTCACCAACAAGCTCCGGATACATGTAAAGCAACACAAACAAACGTTATTAGACATGGAAGTGCAACAACAAGTACATGTACTGTATCTCAATACAGATTCTAAAATCCCAGTCAAATCTTCCAAATATGTTGTAAAACCAGGTCAAAATGAATTTCTCTATTCCAAAATTAATTTCTCTAATAATTCCTCTGTTAGAGTTTGAAGTCCTTTCTTAAAGACTTTAGTTCTGCTGTAACTAGTCCTGTGTTACTTTGGAGGAAATCCTTTTGTAGATCCCCCCTCTTCAGCTAAAAGCATGCTCAGTGCTATTTGTTCTGTCAGTCCTTGGACCAGTTTTCTCTCATTTCCAGTTTTAATTAACAGTTACAGCATCTCTCAATTCATAAACCTTTGTTGTTTATAAATATACTTAATTTAATCCACATTTTCATAAATTGTCTCAAATGGTAAACATTCAAATCCTAATGCTAATTTAATTTTAGCCTTATATTCATTAAGGACACCTTCGAAGGACACCTCTGTCGTCGATGTAAATGGGGCTCTCAAATGAACCTGAGGAGCTGCTGTTTGGCTCCTAAAGTGTGAGTTTCCACTCACGATGTTCTCCGTCACATTGTATGTGAACACAAATAAAACGAGGATCCTTTAAGGGCGCATGTTTCGGTCAGCAGGCAACGCTGGTCTAATGGTCTTACTTTCACAAAACCTCCAGACTTCTGCTTTGCACTGCACCTGTCCCTGATCTCTACGTTTGTCAAGTTCAGAGTGATGTCACAGGAAGTCATGTGACCCCGTCACTAGCCCTGCTCACAGGTGTGACTTCCCTTCACAGGTGTAAACCAAGATGATATAAGTTCAAAGAACTATGTTAATATTAGCTCTTACTGGTGGTGGCTATATTAATTGTCAAAACTCCTTTTCTGAACTGGTATACTTGTTGTAGTTGGCTTCCATCCAAATAAAGAACAAACAAACAAATCAGAACGTTATCTGACATTATAGACCCATAGAAAGTGCCTCCTAGGTTTCGTCAAGCGAAACCATAAAAGCCCTTAAAATGATCAAACCATAAAATTGAAACAGCAGATAAACCCTGTTTCCACAGATATGGTCTGCTGGAAATCTACTTTAATCTGAAAAGGTTTAATCAGACTAAACAGTGCTTCTCCAGAAAAGTCCTGTCAACTTTCTTTATTTCATTATTTGATTTAAACTTTTAACTGTATTAAACACTGTTGTTTCAGCCTCATGCTAACCATTAGGTTAACCAAGCATCCCTTCAGCACTTTAACACAGCTTTGTTTAAACCTTCATCTCCCCCCTTTTTGAGACGTGGGACAACCATGGCTCAAAATACCAAAAAATGAAACAAAAATGAAACAAAAATCAAAAATAAAATCAAAACAGATTTGTTTTTTTCCAATTACCACCTTAAATTGTTATTTCATTAATTAGCATTTCTAATTATTCATCTTCTTTATGTTTTCCAAATAGCATCACTTTTGTTTATGTTATATTTAAAACTTAACTTTGTTTAGTTCAGTTTTAATTTTAGTTACCATTAGTTGTAGGTCTTTACCTGTAACTGTAATTGGTATCATCCACAATTTGATAAATTTTAACTCAGTTGATGCAAACATAAATAATTTATATAGATCAGAACTGGTTTCTCATGATCTATTTTACAAACTTTTAAACATTCACCTTTAATTCACAATTTATTTCACATGTTCTTTTAAATTAGAATATTCTCAAAATATTGTTTAATTTACCTCAAATTACTTTCTTTAGAAAGAAAACACATTTTTCTCTTACTTCAAAACAAAATTTCTTAATCACCCTTGGGTCAGACCCCCCTCTCTCTGGGGTTAAACCAGTAACAGCAGCATGTCTTGAACACACCACAAAGCCTCTGCTCTGTTCACTCTGCTTTCCTCTAAAACACCATCACCTTTGTGACTGTCGTTTAAAAGGAAAGACCAAACATAAAATCAACAAATTTCCTCTTAAATTCTGCTTTATTTTTAAACTAAATTTCTTCAGGATTGTGTTCAGTATAGATTTGTTCTATACTGTCTCTGTAAAACTCAGTTTTACCACCAGGTGCTAAATACAATAAACCAGTTTGTTTTTGTATTTTTCCCATATTAATTTAAACGTAACATAAAAACGTTTTATCAATTACTATTTTCATGTTTCCACTAATTTATCATTCAGATGCCACATAAAGAATTCACCTCACTCAATGTTAAACACAAACTTTAAACATCAAATGTAAAATCAAAATAACGTGTCTCTCTTTAATCAGTAACTATCATTACTGTTCATTCAATAAAATGTATCATCTCAACCTCTTTTTTCTTTTTCTTTAGGTTACAACGACCTAAAGTTTGATCAAAACCAAAACAAAAACAACGTCTAACGTCTGTTCAAAAGGACCTTGTGTTAGTCCCTGTACTCAAAAAAAATTCTTAAATCACTTCAAACAGTGATTAAACCCATCGAGCCATTGGCATAAGCTCTTAAACTTTAATAATTCACCTTGTTAGTTTAACAATTATCTTTTATTCACTTATTTCTCATTAACTTTAATTTTTCAAATAAAACCTTTAAGATCGTTTTAACAGTTTGAACTGTTTTAACATAGATATGTTTTTAATCATCAAAACCAGATTACCAATTTACATTACAGTTTAAATCTTTATTGTATAGATGACACTATACCTTAATTATAAAGTACCAAAATAAATAATGATTATTATTTATTTTGAACTATCTTCATTTCAATTTTCCAATTACTTAAACTTTAAGTTTTCCAAAACCATATTCAATCTCATTAATTCAATCGTTTAGTTACCAAATCATGTTTCATAGATTCAATAAAACTCAAATGTGGACTTTATTCATATCAACAGACCTGTCAGAAGGTCAAACAGTTTTCATAATTAAGTATCATAAACTTTATTTAACACATTAGTTCAGTGCAATCTGTTTCTGTCACTGACATTTATAACTCAGTATTTTTCTCAACATTAAAAGTTTGTTTAATGTAAAGGCTCCCGTCTGTGGAGCTAAAAAACAAAAACCCAAACAAAACATTTCTCGCTCTTGGGAGCAAAAAGGAGGGTGCTGTGAAGCCCTGTTACATTGACTTACATAGAATGTTATCTTGTGTTTAAACATTCCTCGTGAATCCAAACAGTGGTTGCTTTGAATCCACTTTCTCCATTTTCACACTTTGTTAGAACCAAACCAGAGAAATACATAAATGTTTTATTTCTTTATTTAGGTTCTGGTAACCTTGTTTTCTTTTAAATATGAGCTTATGGCCCATAACTATAAAGTTATATTATCTTTATAAACTTACTCTGCACAATTCAACTTTAAAACATATTTAAATTCTTCCAATTACAAAGTATTCATTTTCATTCTTTTATTGGCGTTATACCGTGTGTTTGAACCACACTGATATTAAGGACCTCTATTAGTTCTCGTACTAATAGATACACAACATTGTTTAGCAAAACATCAATCACTAATTCTATTTTAGATCCAAGTGTTGGATCTTTAACTTCTTTAAACCTTTAATGTTCACACAACGTGTCACATAAAATACAAAACCAACTCTGTTCTTTAACAGAATACTCATTATTTTCTCTCATAAACCAAAATCACATCCTTCTCTGTAGATGTGTGTCTCATGTGTCCGTGTTTGTGTCTGTGTCTATGTGTCTGTATTTGACCTGTTAGTTGAAGCGGTCAGTTATCCTCGTCTCTGGACCCAGTTTCGACCTCCTCCTCCTCCTCTCAGTGCCCTCTCGTCTGTCACGCCCACCTCCACCTCGCTCTCAATTGTGCATTTTTCCTCAGAGAAATACATTACATTCATATTAATTTCAAGTTTCATCCAATTTGCAAACACACTTTACAAATACCTTTTTGGTCAATCTCAATAGATCAAAATTTAAAACAAATAAACGTTTGTCTGAATTCGTTTATCTTACCGCTTCCGTGTTTGCTGCTGCAGCTTTTTTTCTTTTTTTTTCAGCCGAAAATCCGCAGGTGGGAGGTGGGGTGCAGATGAAGTTTTGGAGAGAGCACTGTTTTCCGGAGAGAGGGAGGCCGATACCTAGAGGCTCCAGGAACATTTAAACAAAATACAAATGATTAGTGTTTTGAAGTACATGTGTGTACTTTAACTTCTTTCAAAATCTCTTCTCTGCTTCTCTGTTTTCCTCAAACTAGAAAAATAGCTTATGGAAGCTACCTTTCTCTCTCATGTTGTTCAAACTTTCTTTAAACAAAAACATTACCGTTGTTCTGATTCACATCATTAGACTCATTCTTCATCCAACAATGGCCCATTCATAACACATTTATTCTCTCAAACACACCTTTTATCTTTAACTCTTTAGGTCAACAATTCTCAGTATAAGCCCCGTCACTTTCAGTGGGCTTTTTTTTCTCTCACTCACCGCGTCACCAGCAGTGAACATTTTTCAGCAATAGCTCTCGTGAGCTTTTAAAATCTCATTTCTCATCTGCAGGAATCAATACTACGTAGGCCTTTTATAGTCACATTGACTTCGGACTCATTTATCTCACCTTTTGTTGTAAGTATCTTGATAATGGTCGGACCTATTCATCTCACTTTTGTTGTTTTAGTAAGTTTCTTGATAATAGTCCATACTCGAGTTTTCCTGTGCGATACTAGCTATGCAAGGCAGTTCGATTGTGGCGTATTACGATACGTGATTATTAATCTAAGATAAATTCTTGTGCTCTCTAGACCTCATACTCCTTCTTGTAATCAGGTGCTCTATCTCGCATAGAGGTTCGCACTTGTCATGGCCAATGAACTAAACGCACGAGTCAGTTTCAAGAAACACCTGAAGACTTACAAAGCATAAGGTATCTATCAAACTAAAATCTAGCAAGACAACAAGCTTTAACACAGATTAACATCAGAATATCCCGTTTAAAACCTCACCATAAGATTGACAATTAGGTTCTCGATCAAAAACACATACTTTTTCGGCTTTTAATCTCACCATAAACCATATAGGCAGGGTCTCGACAAAGCGGATCTCACCATTTAAGGAATCTCGATCTTTCAACGTTTAAGAATCTCCTATGTTGGCCAGCCTCATGGAAAAACATCAACTATTGGTGATGTAACTTTCATGCAGCCCGCTCAGCACACGCCAGATTTCCAAAACTACTACTCCCGGGAGCTTTGGTAATTACAAACTCACACACACACCAAAAAATAAATTAAACAGCTGTTTACCTGAATTTTCAGTCCAATAGTCCAGTTGTTCCGCAGCCAGACTGTCTGTTCTGTTCTCTCGTCTCTCTGCTCTTCTCATGTTTCAGTCCAGATCTCGTCATCGTGTTCACAAACACAGAGGGGATATCTGGCCATTACTGCTAAAAGCACAGCTTGGGACTTACAAGAAATGCTTTTTTGTGCATTTCTCCGTGCACGTCAGCTCACCTCTTTGCATGAGAAACAACGAATATTGAGATCCGGGTCACGGCACCAAATGTTATAAGAATTCTATATGTTAAAAGAATTCTATATCCTTATATTATCCAGAGAGACACGGAGACAGATTATATTATAAAAGCTAAAGCCAGGTTTTATTCCTTGCAAGGGAAGCAAAGTACACACAGATATATCAAAGGTACATAGTGCGTTTTGCTTAAAGAGGTAAACAATCCACGTCGTTTTATACCCAGTAGTACTCCTCACGCAGTCATCTAAACTAAAACATAGACACTAAATGAAAACTCATACAATTCCCATAACAAATAGTTTTCCTTAATAATTGCACTGTCCATGGAGCGGACCTGACTCACATTTCACTGCTGCTTATATATGCTGTATATAATTTTGTATGTGACGAATAAAAATCTTGAATCTTGAAGTCTTGTGGTAGGCGGGTGCTAGTCGGTGCTTCATCCAATCACCACAAGTTTCCAACAGAAGGCTCCTCCCTTTTGCAAACTCTTTCATTGGGAGCCATGGTTCTGTGAAACAGACTGTTCTGTGAGCAGTTCTATCTGGCAGGTCAGGTCAGGTTATGCCAACAGGTCCCAGTCCCAATTTAGGAGGTGGGGGACCACGTGTTCCCCACAAATGAAGCACTGTCTAAAATGTCAAAATGTTACCAATAAAGTTTTAGAAATACTGCATAAGAAAAAAGAATTAAAATTAGCTACAATTTGCAGTGTTTGCAGGTTAAAGGTCTGGAGAAATTAGAAATTAATGCTCGGATCAGGAAATGGGATTTAATGCAGAGTTGTACTGGTCTGTCAACATTAAAACCCTTATAACACTCCCTGGTGACCAGGGCCGGCCCTGCTGGTGACGGTCAGTCTGCTGGAGAAGCCCTGTGATGTCACTCTGGAAGAGCTCCAGACACCTTTCAAAGAGCGTCCTGCTGCCGTCAGACCACACACAGCGCTGCCTGGAGCCTCAGACTCAGGTTCTTTAGATGAGCCGTTATGCTCCATGCTGTCATCACCGGGAGGAGGCCCCGGGGAAGACCTAGGACACGCTGGAAGGACTACGTCTCTCGTAATGGGGTGAGGGAAGTCTGGGCGTTAGACAGCTGCCCCTGCGACCCGGCCCCAGATAAGAGGAAGAAGGAAACAAGAGCTCATTTAAAAGTTCCAGCCTGGACGTAGTCAAGGGAATGTTAAGGGGTAACAGGTTTATCCTCCTGGAGCTGATGCCTCTGGCTGAGCCTTTGCCAGATCATGTTTTTTAGGACATGTCAATCCGTTTTCTAAATTGAAACCGTTTGAGCATTCCACAGTCTCTCTGGTTTGCCTGGTACTTTCCACCTTGGATAAAAAAGCGATAGGTCACGCACGGTGATCGCTCGAGCAATGGAAGAGGAACAAGATAAAAAAAAATGACCCTTTTGAGAGCGCCTTTAAACCGTCAGAACGCAGAGTTAGGCGTGAGTCAAGATCATCTGCCGTGAGTGGCGGGACAGGAGCTTCTTCACCAAGGAAATCCCACAGAATAAAAGCTAAAGCGAGCTCTGGATAGAAGTAGAACTGGAATGTTTCATCCGATGCAGTAGAGTGCATGCTATAGCCCGTGGCCAGGCTGCAACGTAACTTTTTTCATTTTCTTTACAAAAGAAGTTAGTCTGGTACACTGTCTGCATGCATTCAATTTCAAGAGCAGGGTTCTGGCCGTAATGTTAGCAGAGAGAAATGGCGGTTAGTGGCGTGAAGCATCAGGCAGGCTGATTTGTCAACAAAGGGAAGCCATGTTGCGTTCGTCGATACGGCTCTACCATCATAGACATATATATAGAGTGGTGCACCTCATTGAGCCGCTCTTGGGATTCTGGAAGAAGGCAGACCATGCATTTTGGGCGAGCTCACACTCATAGTTTAGTTGAATAGCAGCAGTGTCCAGATGCCAGAGCACTGTACAGCATTTTTATGAGGACACAGTGTCGGCACCATCATTGCCAAATGGGGCTCGGAGCGATTACCTGCAGCAGTAAGACGGTTTTAACATCTCACTATTGTACTTTGATGTATTTTAGTCCGAGCTTAAATCCACAGAATTGAGATCAGGAGTGCAAGTGGATCTTTGATAGTACTCACGAAATTGTCATGGCTAGCTAACGTAGCTAGAGACTCCCTCAGGATCTCTGTGGACCACATAACTTACTATTCACTAAGGAAAAAGCTTCGAGAATAGCACTTGTTAGTAATGTTAAAACTTTCTTTTAGCGTTAGGTAACGTTAGAGTGCTATATTACAAAGATGTGAGGAAGAAGTGGGAAGCCTGACTGAGGACATTCATGCAGAGCCTGATACAACAGTACTTTGCTCTCTAAATCATTTTAAGAAGCCTGATGATTTTGATAGAGACAGGTCAGATTGTCCAAACTCAAGATAGATATTCATTCACGCATCAGTCTTCAAGCGCTTTCGGTTCCTCCAAAGTCAGGTATATCCTCATGAGCAAACTGGCTAGGGCATTCATAAATGTGAATGTTCCAGGATATTATCAATCACATGGCGGGTAAGATGCTTATACCTTTCATATATGATTGTATTAGTATATTATGCTGTCATCATTTTAGTTGGAAAAGAGGCAGTTTGCTACTTCTACCTCCCAGAAAGACTGAAGAAAGCCTGTCCAACTGGCACTCAGGATTTCAGGAAGCGGCAACCATTTCAAACCTCACATACCTCAGCCTAATGATGTCAATCAATCAGATCAATCAAGTCAGGCATATGTTATTTATATAAGCATATTAGATCAGACTTCTAGATTGAACCAAAGGTGCTTAACAACGATAGTAAAAGAATAAACATACCACAAATGAAAGGTTTAAAAATCTAAATATTTACACAATAAAAATATGTTTGATCAGTGTCACAGAGCCATTCAATGAATTGCCAAAGCCATTTTAAATAAAAAGGTTATTATAGTTTGGCTTTTAAACACAGAGGCTAGTCAGTGATGTCACGTAACTCAATGAAGTGTGCCAGCGATGTTCCAAGTGCGTGTGAGGACCAGCCACTGCAAAGAAACGTGCGCGTATTATTGAACCGGGACGGCAGCGTCATGTGAATGTGTGTCATGTGTATGTGTCGTAGAGCGTGCTCGTGTGCGTTTGTGAGGTCACAATCTCACACAAATAATGTGTGTGTGTGTAGTGCGTGTGTAAAACAAACATTGCGTGTTTAAGTAATTAATGTCTACACACTGGACATGAACCTAAGTGCAGGTAGTATGCGACAGGTGTGCATATTACTGTGTGTTTCACGACTGTATGCGGTGCAGTGCGGGCAGCCAGCGTGTTTACATGTACGCTGCAAGCGTGTGAAGTCCAGATTTATTAGCGCCCACATGAGGCGCATGTGTGTATGTCTATCGTGCGTGCTAATATGCATGGATGGCTTTCTCAGGTCGTTCTGACTTGTATGTGTGTGTGGCCAACTGTGTTTGAAAGGAAGTGAAGCTGAAAAAAGTGCTGTGCTCTAACCACGAATGCTATTGTGTATTTATCAATATCTGTATATGTCACTGCTGTCCTGGTTTTAGGTTTTGTGTCTCTGACGATATGGGGGCCAATAGCACAAAGGACCAGTGAGCTGAGACACTGGAGCGAGTTGAATACAAACTGTATACATGTCAGTAATACATATGCAGATGTGAATATTTCTACTTTAAACATTATAAAGTAATGTCTGTCGTGGACATGATTCAATCACTTTTGTGCTTCACTCATATTAAACACGTGTGCGTCACCAATAAACAGTAATACAAGTTTAGACTATTGAACATGCATTACTGAGTACGCACACACACACACGTGTGCTGGTAGTGGCTGACATG
>CM044558.2:30016092-30053592 GCA_024416835.2 Perccottus glenii | reverse complement strand
AGAACAGAGTTAGACCAGAGTTAGACCAGACTTAGACCAGCGTTAGACCAGCGTTAGACCAGAGTTAAACCAGAATTAAACCAGAAACAAACCAGAATGACACCAGCTTTAGACCAGAGTTAGACCAGAGTTAAACCAGAATGATACCTGAATTAAACCAGAGTTAAACCAGAGTTAGACCATAGATAGACCAGCGTTAGACCAGAGTTAGACCAGAGTTAGACCAGAGTTAGACCAGAGTTAAACCAGAATGATACCTGAATTAAACCACAGTTAGACCAGAGTTAGACCATAGATAGACCAGAATGATACCTGAATTAAACCAGAGTTAAACCAAAGTTAGAACGGGGTTAGACCAGCGTTAGACCAGAGTTAGACCAGAGTTAGACCAGCTTTAGACCAGAGTTTAACCAGAGTTTGATCAGAGTTAGACCAGACTTACACTAGAGTTAGACCAAAGTTAGACCAGAGTTAGACCAGAATTAGAACAGAGTTAGACCAGAGTTAGACCAGAGTTAGACCAGAATTAGAACAGAGTTAGAACAGAGTTAGACCAGCGTTAGACCAGAGTTAGACCAGCGTTAGACCAGAGTTAGAACAGAGTTAGACCAGAGTTAGACCAGAGTTAGACCAGAGTTAGACCAGCGTTAGACCAGAGTTAGACCCGAGTTAGACCAGAGTTAGAACAGAGTTAGACCAGAGTTAGACCAGAGTTAGACCAGCGTTAGACCAGAGTTAGACCAGAGTTAGACCAGCGTTAGACCAGAGTTAAACCAGAGTTAGACCAGAGTTAGACCAGCGTTAGACCAGAGTTAAACCAGAGTTAGACCAGAGTTAGACCAGCGTTAGACCAGAGTTAGACCAGAGTTAGACCAGAGTTAGACCAGCGTTAGACCAGAGTTAAACCAGCGTTAGACCAGAGTTAGACCAGAGTTAGACCAGACTTAGACCAGACTTAGACAAGAGTTAGACCAGAGTTAGACCAGAGTTAGACCAGAATTAGAACAGAGTTAGACCAGAATTAGACCAGAGTTTAACCAGAGTTTGATCAGAGTTAGACCAGACTTAGACTAGAGTTAGACCAAAGATAGACCAGAGTTAGACCAGAATTAGAACAGAGTTAGACCAGAGTTAGACCAGAGTTAGACCAGAGTTGGACCAGAGTTAGACCAGAGTTAGACCAGAGTTAGACCAGAGTTAGACCAGAGTTAGACCAGCGTTACACCAGAGTTAAACCAGAGTTAGACCAGAGTTAGACCAGAGTTAGAACAGAGTTAGACCAGAGTTAGACCAGACTTAGGCCAGCGTTAGACCAGCGTTAGACCAGAGTTAAACCAGAATTAAACCAGAAATAAACCAGAATGACACCAGCTTTAGACCAGAGTTAGACCAGAGTTAAACCAGAATGATACCTGAATTAAACCAGAGTTAAACCAGAGTTTGAAAGGGGTTAGACCAGAGTTAGACCAGAGTTAGACCAGAGTTAGACCAGAGTTAAACCAGAATGATACCTGAATTAAACCAGAGTTAGACCAGAGTTAGACCATAGATAGACCAGCGTTAGACCAGAGTTAGACCAGAGTTAGACCAGACTTAGACCAGCGTTAGACCAGCGTTAGACCAGAGTTAAACCAGAATGATACCTGAATTAAACCAGAGTTAAACCAGAGTTAGAACAGAGTTAGACCAGAGTTAGACTAGAGTTAGACCAGAGTTAGACCAGAATTAGAACAGAGTTAGACCAGAGTTAGACCAGAGTTAGACAAGAGTTAGACCAGAGTTAGACCAGAATTTGACCAGAGTTAGACCAGAAATAGACCAGGGTTAGACCAGCGTTAGACCAGAGTTAGACCAGAGTTAGAACAGAGTTAGACCAGAGTTAGACCAGACTTAGACCAGCGTTAGACCAGAGTTAAACCAGAGTTAGATCAGAGTTAGACCAGAGTTAGACCAGAGTTAAACCAGAATTAGACCAGAATTAGACCAGAGTTAGACCAGAGTTAGACCAGAGTTAGACCAGCTTTAGAACAGAGTAAGACCAGAGTTAGACCAGAGTTAGACCAGACTTAGACCAGCGTTAGACCAGAGTTAAATCAGAGTTAGATCAGAGTTAGACCAGACTTAGACTAGAGTTAGACCAAAGTTAGACCAAAGTTAGACCAGAATTAGAACAGAGTTAGACCAGTGTTAGACCAGAGTTAGACCAGAATTAGACCAGAGTTAGAACAGAGTTGAACCAGAGTTAGACCAGAGTTAGACCAGCGTTACACCAGAGTTAAACCAGAATGATACCTGAAATAAACCAGAGTTACAACGGGGTTAGACCACAGGTAGAGCAGAGATAAACCAGAATTAAACCAGAGTTAGACTAGAGTGAGACCATTTACATTACATTTACATTTAGTCATTTAGCAGATTTATCCAAAGCGACTTACATTCACCAGTGTTACATTTACAGTTGACGCTTTCATTTAAAGCGACTTACATTAAGGTTCCATTCACCAGTGTCACAGCTGGAACACCACTGGAGGCAAGCTGGGTTAAGTGTCTTGCCCAAGGACACAACAACAGTATAAACTGTGGGGACAGTGGGATTCGAACCGCCTACCTTCCGGTTGAAGGAGACCGCTCTACCACTGAGCCACTGCCGCCCAGACCAGAGTAAGACCAGAGTTAAACCACAGTTAGAAGGGGTTCAGGTTCTCAGTAGGGTAGTTTTTGGTTGGTTAAACGAGACTTTTTCTGATGAGCCTCTGGAGAAAGACCAGGGGCTGGACACGGCTAAATTAAAATGTACCTGTAAATTCTGCAGAATTTATCTAAAACATTTATAGTAATAATGACGTGTCTCACAGCTGTAGATGTAGCGGACGTATCCATCGGTCCACTCCTGGAACGGGTCGAACTGCTTCAGCTCCTGCACAAACACACTGGTTTAAATCTAAAGGATCAGCAAGAAATACACATGATTCATGTTCAACAGGTTCACACCATCTGCAGCACAAACATAAAAAAACAGCATTTCAAGAAAGAATTATTTATTTAAACAGGTTATTGTTAAAAAGACAAATATTAATATCTTAATATAAACCTTTGTGTTTTTGTTTTCAAATGAAATAAACTTAAACAAGAGGCTGTTTTTGTTTGTGGGTAACAAATGTAAAAGATGAAATGACAATAAAAATAATCAATTTTGTAAAAACACATTCTGATTCAATGTGCAGCTCCTGCTCTCACCACACGGTGGCAGTTTAGACCTGGTTTAGTCCTGGTTTACACCTGGTTTAGACCTGGTTTAGACCTGGTTTAGTCCTGGTTTAGTCCTGGTTTACACCTGGTTTAGACCTGGTTTAGACCTGGTTTAGTCCTGGTTTACACCTGGTTTAGACCTGGTTTAGACCTGGTTTAGACCTGGTTTAGTCCTGGTTTACACCTGGTTTAGACCTGGTTTAGACCTGGTTTAGACCTGGTTTAGTCCTGGTTTACACCTGGTTTAGTCCTGGTTTACACCTGGTTTAGACCTGGTTTAGACCTGGTTTAGTCCTGGTTTACACCTGGTTTAGTCCTGGTTTAGACCTGGTTTAGACCTGGTTTAGACCTGGTTTAGACCTGGTTCAGACCTGGTTTAGTCCTGGTTTACACCTGGTTTAGACCTGGTTTAGACCTGGTTTAGACCTGGTTTAGACCTGGTTTAGTCCTGGTTTAGTCCTGGTTTAGACCTGGTTTAGATCTGGTTTAGATCTGGTTTAGACCTGGTTCAGACCTGGTTTAGACCTGGTTTAGACCTGGTTCAGACCTGGTTTAGACCTGGTTTAGACCTGGTTTGGACCTGGTTTAGACCTGGTTTAGAACTGGTTTAGACCTGGTTTAGACCTGGTTTAGACCTGGTTTAGACCTGGTTTAGACCTGGTTCAGACCTGGTTTAGACCTGGTTCAGACCTGGTTTAGACCTGGTTTAGACCTGGTTTACACCTGGTTTAGACCTGGTTTAGACCTGGTTTAGACCTGGTTTACACCTGGTTTAGACCTGGTTTAGACCTGGTTTAGACCTGGTTTAGACCTGGTTTAGACCTGGTTTAGACCTGGTTTAGTCCTGGTTTAGACCTGGTTTAGACCTGGTTTAGACCTGGTTTAGACCTGGTTTAGACCTAGTTTAGACCTGGTTTAGATCTGGTTTAGACCTGGTTTAGTCCTGGTTTAGACCTGGTTTAGACCTGGTTTAGACCTGGTTTAGTCCTGGTTCAGACCTGGTTTAGACCTGGTTTAGACCTAGTTTAGACCTGGTTTAGACCTGGTTTAGATCTGGTTTAGATCTGGTTCAGACCTGGTTTAGACCCGGTTTAGACCTGGTTTACACCTGGTTTAGACCTGGTTTAGATCTGGTTCAGACCTGGTTTAGACCTGGTTTAGACCTGGTCTAGACCTGGTTTAGTCCTGGTTTAGACCTGGTTTAGACTTGGTTTAGTCCTGGTTTAGATCTGGTTTAGACCTGGTTTAGTCCTGGTTTAGTCCTGGTTTAGTCCTGGTTTAGACTTGGTTTAGTCCTGGTTTAGATCTGGTTTAGACCTGGTTTAGTCCTGGTTTAGTCCTGGTTTAGTCCTGGTTTAGACCTGGTTTAGTCCTGGTTTAGACCTGGTTTAGACCTGGTTTAGACCTGGTTTAGTCCTGGTTTAGACCTGGTCTAATGTGGACTCAACAGTGACTGGTTGATGTTTTTGTAAAAACATTAAAAACTGGTTTTGGTTTAAACCTAAACAATAAACAAACAGAAAACGCTGAGTCGTGATCGGCCTCAGGTTTTAACGACTCAGTGTTTTCTGTTTCTTGTGTCGGAGACAAAGATCTGTGAAAGTGACACGTCTTGAAGGACGTAGCTCCATAAGAACCCAGTATCAAGTCTAAAAGGTCTAAAAGAGGATTATGAATTATACAGTTAATGGTCCGAACATCTGCTGGAACCTGTCAAAAGTATTTGCGACGTGTTTTAAGTCCAGGAAAATGTGGAAATCTGCAGAAGTTCGAAAGTGGTGAAAAATCTGAATAAATGTTAGTGTGGTTACAGCAGACGTTAGCGGCCTGAGCTGATGAGACGCACATTAATGTGGTGTTAGTGCCACCTTTAGACCAGATGTATTTGACTTTATACTTTTGTGTCTAAATGTTTCAGAAAACATGCCTAATTAAAGATTATTGTAAACAAATCCATTCTGAAAACATGTATTCATAAGAAAAAAGATAGATTTAGAGGCCGTCCACACGGAGACGCGTATCACTGTATACGTATACATTTTTTATCGTATATGCTTTTCGTCCACACGGATCCGGCGTTTTGGGAGACTGAATCCGCTATTTTTTGAAACCGGGTCCTAAAGTGGATAAATCTGAAAACGACACCCGTGCGGTTTCGTGTGTACAGCCAATCTGTATATTTTGTGAAACGATGATGTCATCACATCACATGTCGGCTGCAGCGCTCAAGGTTATGCGCATGCTCAAAGTCTTCTTCTCCGTGTATAGTGCAGAATGACAGCGCCCCATACTGGTCTGGCATATATACTACACCGTTTTCAGTCAGTTTCATTGGTTTCGTCTGTACGCAGATATTTCTTGAGACGACGCCGTGTTTACGGAATTTTTTTTAGAACGGGAAAAAAAGATCGGATAGGGGATGCACTGGCTTTGTGTGGACGCCTTATATTCTACATTTCCTGCTCCTGTTCAACCTCGAGATAAAGAGCAAGAACGTCTGCAGAAACAGGTTCAGAGGAAGTGTTGAAACATTAGGGGCATGATCAGACACTTTAGATTGAACACATTTAGCAGAAATAAAGATTTAAAATATGAGAGAATAAAACCTGAGTTGTTTGTGGCTTTTCGTCTGAGGCTCAATTTTAACTTTTTCATTTAAAAAAGATGATTGAGTGTTTCTTCCTGATGTGATTTAGTGACTTAATGGATGAGTGACGGTTTCTCTCTGTTTATAAATGTTGCTTTTACCATTTATCATTAGGGTCACTTCCAGGCGGTTTCTATTGAACTTTAATCCAGTATCTGGTAGGTTTCTGCTCCTCTCCTGCAGGGGGCGGCCTTGTGCTGCTGAGGCTCAAACATAGAAGTGACTGTGTTTGTGTCTCTGGGTGGATTGGATTGATTCAGAATGTAACTGTTTTTCTTTCAGAGCTAATATTTCAAACTTTATGGGAAGGATGTGTTTTTGTCAGAAAATCAGTTCTTAAATATAAATTTAAATCCCTTTTTCAGAATCAAAAGTGTTTAAATGTGTCTCATTTTGACGAATGTTAGGGTTAGGGTAACCCTAACCTTTGTCCTTTTGTTTATTTTCTTTTTTTCATGAACCGTGTCTAAAGTCTCGCTGCGTTTCCCTTTTGTTCCCGAAAAAACAAAAACATTCTCCTTTGGCTCATTTTAAAATCGTTTGGACAGAACGATTATTGGGTCCAAAATACTGACAAAACCTGGTTTAGTCCTGGTTTAGACCTGGTTTAGTCCTGGTTTAGACTTGTTTTAGTCCTGGTTTAGTCCTGGTTTAAACCTGGTTTAGTTCTGGTTTATATCTGGTTTAGTCCTGGTTTAGACCTGCTTTAGACCTGGTTTAGTCCTGGTTTAAACCTGGTTTAGTCCAGGTTCAGTCCTTGTTTAGTCCTGGTTTAGACCTGGTTTGGTCCTGGTTAAGTCCTGGTTTAGTCCTGGTTTAGTCCTGGTTTATACCTGGTTTAATCCTGGTTTAGACCTGGTTTAGTCCTGGTTTAGACCTGGTTTAGTCCTGGTTTAGTCCTAGTTTAAACCTGGTTTAGACCTGGTTTAGTCCTGGTTTAGACCTGGTTTAGTCCTGGTTTAGACCTGCTTTAGACCTGGTTTAGTCCTGGTTTAAACCTGGTTTAGTCCTGGTTTAGACCTGGTTTAGTCCTGGTTTAGACCTGCTTTAGACCTGGTTTAGTCCTGGTTTAAACCTGGTTTAGACCTGCTTTAGACCTGGTTTAGTCCTGGCTGTAAGTTTTTTGTTCAGTAACTGACAGTAACGTCTCGGGTTACTTGACTGTAACCCTGTTCCCTTAAAAAGCGGGAACGAGATGCTGCGTAGCATTACGCTATGGGGAACATTCTTTGTGTGACCGGTTGTGAAGCACGTGTGTCAAACACGCCAAGAATTGGCTTATAATACCTCTGTTGGTGACGCAGCTCATCAGTGGCAGCTGTGTGATTGCGCGCACCTGAACAGAGGGTATAATAACACGTGACGCGGGAGCGTCTTCAGGTCAACTTTGTCTGAAGAGCGCCCGGACACGCCCAGTGCGGCATTGCAGCGCAGCATGTCGTATCCGCTTTTTAAGGGAACAGGGTTACAGTCAAGTAACCCGAGACGTTCCCTGTCAAAAGCTACACTCGATGCTGCGTAGCATTACGCTATGGGGAACGAGAATACCAACACCGCCGCACTGTAAGTGTCTGGACCCCTCGGGTTGTGAAGTGTGCACAAACACAAAAGAGGTCTCAAACACAATTTTGGGATGATGACTCAAGGACATGCGAGCCCGGAGTAGCATGAACATCCAAGCCATAGAATCTGATGAATGTGTGCGGGGAGGACCAGGCTGCCGCATCACAAACTTGCTGCAGCGGGGCACCTTTTGCTAGAGCTGTTGAAGCTGCAACCCCTCTAGTAGAATGAGCCCTCACACCTATGGGCGAAGTTTTTCACCCAACGTGATATAGTTTGTCTGGTAGCTGCAACCCCCAGCTTGCAGCCCCCGTAGCATATAAACAGCTGTTTGGACTTACGCCACTGGCTAGTGCGGTGGACATAAGTCTGGAGGGCACGTACTGGACACAGTAAGTGAAGTCTCTCCTGCTCCGGTGTTGTAAATGGCAGAGGACAGAAGGCTTCAAGAATGACCGGATTTAAGGTCGAGAATGGAACTTTTGGAAGATAGTTAGGGTGAGGATGCAAAATGGCTTTGACCAGCCCAGGAGCAAAGTCTAGGCAGGAGGGCGAAACTGACAGAGCCTGCAAATCTCCAACCCTCTTGAGAGTGGTAATGGCCGCCAGAAGAACCATCTTTAGAGTCAGAAACTTAACAGACACTGACTCCAGTGGTTCAAAAGGAGTGCTTACTAAGCCCTCCAGCACTATAGGTAGGTCCCAGGAAGGAACTCTAGCTCTAGTTTGGGGTCTCAACCGCTTGGCGCCTCGAATGAAACAGGCAACTAGAGGATGTCTCCCTATCGAGACCCCGTCAATCAGGGCGTGGCAAGCCGAAATGGCGGCCACGAAAACCTTGAGTGTGCTAGGATTAGTGCCCGAGGACAGTTTGTCCTGCAGAAACTCCAGCACCGAAACAATCTGGCAGTGGACTGGGTCTGCATGATGTGTAGCACGCCAGGCATCAAAGACACGCCATCTGCAGGCATAGGCTCTCCTAGTAGAGGGAGACCTAGCGCTCAGAATAGTCTCTACAACAGGGCCAGACGTAAAGGTTCCAGAGCTCGGGCCGGGGATGAAACACTGTCCCCTGTGCCTGAGAAAGGAGATCCCTCCTGGTCGGAATCGCCCATGGCGAGCCGTCGAGGAGAGATATTAGGTCTGAGAACCACACTCTGGTTGGCCAATGGGGCGCTACTAGTAAGAGGCGCACCCCGCGTTGACGGACCTTCGCCAGGACTCCCGGGAATAGAGCCACCGGGGGAAATGCATAAAGGCGCAGTCTGGGCCACACATGGGCCATTGCGCGCCAGACCCAGGAGCTGGAGGAGTCAGAGAGAAGTAGAGGGGACATTGTGCTGTCTGCTGTGAAGCAAAGAGGTCCACCTCTGCTTCGTAAAATATTTCCCAGATTTGGCTCACTACCTCGGGGTGGAGTTTCCACTCCCCATGTGTCACAGCCTGTCTGGACAATAAATCTGCTCCCACATTCATGCGCCCGGGGATATAAATCGCCCTGAGGGACAGGAACTTGTCCTGAGCCCAAAGCAGCACCTGCTGCGCTAGCTTGTTCAAGCGGCACGAACGCAGTCCGCCCTGACGATTTATGTAAGAGACCACCGCTGTGCTGTCTACTTGTACTAAGACATGGTAGCCCCTTAGCTACTGGAGGAAGTATTTCAGGGCCAGAAATACAGCCTTCATCTCGAGGCAATTGATGTGCCATGCGAGAAGATGGCCTCTCCATATCCCTTGGGCTGGACGGCCATCTAAGACCACGCCCCAGCCCGTGAAGGATGCATCTGTCGTTAGCATCATGCGACAACAACATGGACCTAGGGTGGGACCCAAAGTGAGAAACTGGGGTCTGAACCACATAGATAGGCACAAGCCCTCGCAGTAACCCTTATTTGCTTCAGGGGGTTGGCCCTCGGATGAAACCCCCTGGCTCTGAGCCACAGCTGAAACGGTCTCATGTGCAGAAGGCCCAAAGGAATTACCGTGGATGCAGATGCCATGAGACCCAATATTCTTTGAAAGAAGTGCACAGCCACTTCCTGGCCTAGCCTGATAGCTTTCAGGGTAGTTAGAATGGACCCGACACGTGCAGGAGACAGATGTGCCTGCATCTCGGTTGAGTCCCAAACAACCCCTAGATATGTTGTCCTCTGGGCGTCCGAGAGAACGCTCTTCTCGGCGTTGAGTCTCAAGCCTAGAGAGTTGAGATGAGCTAGGACGACGTCCCGATGTCGAAGCACTAGCTCCTGAGACTGAGCTAATATCAGCCAGTCGTCTATGTAATTCAAAATGCGGATGCCCTGGAGTCGCAAAGGAGCCAAGGCTGCATCCATGCATTTTGTATATGTACGGGGTGACAAGGCCAGGCCGAACGGAAGAACCCGATACTGGTGCACGCTTCCCTCAGGAACTTTCTGTGCTGTGGAAGGATTTCTATGTGAAAATACGCGTCCTTTAGATCGATGGTGACAAACCAGTCGCTTAATCGGATCTGGGACACAATCATTTTTATTGTGAGCATTTTGAATTTTAATGCTTTGAGGTAGCGGTTTAACCCGCAAAGGTCTAAAATCGGGCGCAGCCCCCCGTCTTTTTTCGGAACTAGAAAATACCGGCTGTAAAACCCGGATTGTCTGTCTGGTGGGGGAACACGTTCTATGGCCCCTTTGTCCAGCAGAACCTGCAGTTCCTGTGTCAAAACACGGGCTCGTTCCGGTTTCACGGAAGTGGAGACCACGCCGTTGAAACGCGGAGGACGATTGGCAAACTGAAGTCTGTAGCCTTTGGCCACAGTCCTTATTACCCACGGGGAGATATTTGGCAGGAGCATCCATGCTGCCAATTTCTCTGAAAGGGGCAGTAGTTTTGGCACCTCGGTTCTTGGGGGGGATGTAAGACATCCGCCGTCCTGAGCCAAGGCAGGAGACGGCCGGACACTTACAATTGCGCGCCAATTTCAGGGCCTCTGTCTCTTGGTGGAGATAACATTCCGCAGGTCCGTTCTCTTTTGAGCAGCGCGAGAATCCGCCCACCAGTCCTTACGAGGGGGGGCACGATTCGCCACACTCTCCTTCTGGGCAGCCCGCTTTTCTCTGGAAGGGGCTGGACCTGGCCGGGACAGGGTGGCCGACGGTCCCGGCTGCTGAGCTCGGCGAGGAAGGAACCTCACAAACGCCTCCTCGTAGCATTTAGCCTCGCGGAACTTAGTGGCGACGGAGTCCACCGCGTTGCCAAAAAGACCGGAAGGCGAGATGGGTGCATCCAGGAGGAAGGCGCGGTCCTTCTCTTTTATGCCCGTGAGGTTAAGCCACAGATGTATTTCAGTCGCAACCAAAGCAGACATGGAGCGGCCAATAGTGCGGGCCGTCTGCTTAGTTGCACGGAGAGAGGTCTGTGGCACGTAGCTCAGAAAAGCGCGTCCTCGTCCACAGTACCCCTGTGCTCAAATCTTTGAGCAGCTCAGCCTGGTATGCCTGCAAAACCGCCATGGTGTGCAGTGCTGCACCAGCCTGACCCGCCGCCTGGAAAGCCTTCCCCACCAGTGATGACGTGAACCGACATGGCTTGTTGGGGAGTGTAGGTTTTCTTAGGGAGGACGATGTCCCGGGGGAGAGATAGCCCGCAAGCGTCTCTTCCACCTGGGGCATCGACCCATAGCCCCGCACCTGTGCGCCCACGATAGTCGAATAAATCGACGTCGAAGGCACAAAAACACGGGACGAATAGGGCTTATTCCATGAGCGTGCCAGCTCCTCATGGAGGTCCCCGAAGAAGGGGAGAGACCGCCGCTGTGATCCCTCCCCCTGGCCACCTGACAGAAACCTGTCATCCAGTTTAGAGTATTTAGGGGGGCCCTGCTCCTAAGGCCACTCAATATTCAGCCTCACCACTGCTCTTGTAACCACCTCGAGCAGCTCCTCAAACGCTGCGTCAGAGCGGGAAGAGCGCTCCGAGGCTGCGGCGCCCCCAGAAGCCAGGGCACGGAGGAACACATTTCTTTCTGAACCCAGCCATGATACTTTTGTATTTATTATTTTATATATATTCGTACTGGCACAGAGAAAAGGTTTGCTCACACTTTACACAATGCGATCTGAAGACAAAAAAACCTGAAGACGCTCCCGCGTCATGTGTTATTATACCCTCTGTTCAGGTGCGCGCAATCACACAGCTGCCACTGATGAGCTGCGTCACCAACAGAGGTATTATAAGCCAATTCTTGGCGTGTTTGACAAACGTGCTTCACAACCGGTCACACAAAGAATGTTCCCCATAGCGTAATGCTACGCAGCATCGAGTGTAGCTTTTGACAGGGAACTTACAGTAAGTGACAGTAACTGACAGTAAGTGACAGTAAGTGACAGTAACTGACAGTAAGTGACAGTAAGTGACAGTAAGTGACAGTAACTGACAGTAACTGACAGTAAGTAACAGTAAGTGACAGTAACTGACAGTAAGTGAGAGTAACTGACAGTAACTGACAGTAACTGACAGTAAGTGACAGTAACTGACAGTAAGTGACAGTAAGTGACAGTAAGTGACAGTAAGTGACAGTAACTAACAGTAAGTGACAGTAAGTGACAGTAAGTGACAGTAACTAACAGTAACTGACAGTAACTGACAGTAAGTGACAGTAACTGACAGTAAGTGACAGTAACTAACAGTAACTGACAGTAACTGACAGTAACTGACAGTAACTGACAGTAACTGACAGTAAGTAACAGTAAGTGACAGTAACTGACAGTAAGTGAGAGTAACTGACAGTAACTGACAGTAACTGACAGTAAGTGACAGTAACTGACAGTAAGTGACAGTAAGTGACAGTAAGTGACAGTAACTAACAGTAACTGACAGTAACTGACAGTAAGTGACAGTAACTGACAGTAACTGACAGTAAGTGACAGTAACTGACAGTAACTGACAGTAACTGACAGTAACTGACAGTAAGTGACAGTAAGTGACAGTAACTAACAGTAACTGACAGTAACTGACAGTAACTAACAGTAACTGACAGTAACTGACAGTAACTAACAGTAACTAACAGTAAGTGAAAGTAACTGACAGTAACTGACAGTAAGTGACAGTAAGTGACAGTAACTGACAGTAACTGACAGTAACTGACAGTAAGTGACAGTAAGTGACAGTAACTGACAGTAACTGACAGTAACTGACAGTAAGTGACAGTAAGTGACAGTAACTAACAGTAACTGACAGTAACTGACAGTAACTAACAGTAACTGACAGTAACTGACAGTAACTAACAGTAACTAACAGTAAGTGAAAGTAACTGACAGTAACTGACAGTAACTGACAGTAACTAAAAGTAACTGACATTAACTGACAGTAACTAACAGTAACTGACAGTAACTGACAGTAACTAACAGTAACTAACAGTAAGTGACAGTAACTGACAGTAACTGACAGTAACTGACAGTAACTAACAGTAACTAACAGTAACTAACAGTAACTGACAGTAACTGACAGTAACTGACAGTAACTGACAGTAACTGACAGTAACATGTGTCCGTTCACAAAGTTAAATAAAGAGGACGTGCATAAAGTCGGTCTAATTGTTTTATATTGAGACTAGTTTCACTTAAGGACCAATAAAGTCTATCTTTAATCTTGTAAAAGAAGCTAGAATTTGAAATCCACTACTTTTGATTTTCCAAACACAATACATTTGTACAAAGTATTTGTATTGGATCAGTTTCGCCGATAGCAGCCTCCATTTTCCTTGGTATGTTGTTGGAAAGGAAGTACTGCGCTGAATAAACAGAACGATCCACAGATCAATTCAAACTAAACCAGAAAAATGATATCATGTGATCAATAAATAAACTGAAATGTTCTTTTAAAACTCAAAACATTTTATTTTTCTTTCAGACTCATAATAACACTTTTTTACATTTTTAATGAATTCACTGATCATTTTTATCTTTTGTTTTTGTTTTCTGTAAATCTTTCTTTTGTGTCAGAAAGACTTTAAGGTTTAATAAACGGACCAGGTCCGGACCCGGTCCAGACCAGGTCCGGACCCGGTCCAGACCAGGTCCGGACCCGGTCCAGACCAGGTCCGGACCCGGTCCAGACCAGGTCCGGACCCGGACACAGCACTTTTACACTTTTATCATTTCATGCTTTAACAGTTTAATATTTGAATTTTCTTGTGTTTAGGTCTGAGCTGAAACTGATGAGTCCAAATCCTGATAAAACTGGGTCTAGACCTGGTCCTGGTCTGTAGACTAGATTAAATATAAATCACAAATAAACAAATAATAATCCGATTTTTTTTTACATAAAACAAATGTGACTCATATTAAAGTGTATTTATGATTCTTTTTTTTCATTTGAACAGATTTAAGTCAAATCTAAATTTTTACTTTTGACTAAAACCTAAATGATTAGATTTATATGTTCAATACAAAACTTTACATTTATTGTTATATTTACAGATTAGATTAATTTAGTCTAAAACGTGATTTAGGAGCTGTACATGTTTTAAAAGGTTAGACGCATTAGAAAAGGTTTTGTGTGTTTAGGACAAATCTTTATTTTAAATGCATTTTAATTTGAATTCAGAGGGAAATGTTGTATATTTTACAACTCTTCTCGTGTGCCCAAAGCCCCAGAACATGAATTATGATAGAGATGTATGAATAAGACCTGTACCTGGGGCAGTTTGGGGTCGTTGATGTCCCAGCTCAGCTTCATTCCGACCGAACACACACAGTCCTCCTCTCGCTGCTCCACTCCAGACATAATCCTGACAAAACCGGCTCTAGACCTGCTGTCCTGGTCCTGGCTTTAAAGACCCACTAAGACCAGATAAAGTCCGGTCCAAGTCTAGTTTGAGGGACTTTAAAATGTGATGAAAGACTTTATCTTTGGTTTGAGTCAGACTTAAATCCAGTTAAATCCAGATTTAAATCTAGGTCTGAGACTTGCCCAAAGGTGTCCTAGACCTGATCCTGGTCCTCCATAGTCTGGGAGAGACCAGAATTAGACCATCCAAAACTCAAATCAAAGAGGTTACAATAAGTTAGTCCCAGATAGTTCTCTTCCTTTAAAATCCTCCTAATTGTCTCGACCTCGTCCTGGTCCCTCTAGTCCTGGTCCCAGGTTTGGACCAATGTCTTGGGTTTTGTCCGGGTCTTAGGTTTAGTCCAGATCCAGATTTGGTTTTCAATAAAAATCTGAAAAAAAAAAACAGTTTTGTCTGTTTTATTGAAAAAAGAATCAAAGACAAGACCTAAACCTGGACTTTGTTTGGTCCTGGACCTGGTCTTGGCTTTGGGCCTGGTTTAATCCTGGTCTTGTACTGGTCCAGTCATGGTTTTAGTCCAGTTTGATGATCCAGACGAGGCTAACTTCAGCGCTGCTTCTGTTTTTCTCGAGTTTGGTTCAAAGCAGAAATCTTTTCCAAAAAACTGAATGAAGTGTAAATAAAATGATTCACGTCGAGCATCAGACACAGACCTGGACTAAACCGGGTCCTGGTTCTGGTTTGGAGTTTAGTCCTGGTTTTGGAGGGATTTAAATCCTTGAAAATTCAAGAAGAAATAAAAAACAATCAATCGAAAACAAAATGCAAAAAAGGAGCCAAAAGTTAAATAAATTAGTTTTGTTCATGAATTAAATCTTAGTTAGACCTGGTTCAGACCTGGTTTAGACCTGGTTCAGACCTGGTTCAGACCTGGTTTAGACCTGGTTCAGACCTGGTTCAGACCTGGTCTGGCTGCACTGACAGTCTCAGGTGAGCAGGAAACAGGTGAGAGGCTGATAGAGGTGAAGGGGGGTGGCCAGATCGGTGACATCATCAGAGTAGGTGTGTCATAAACAGAGAAAGGGGCGGAGCCTGTAGAACCTCATGTTTAGATCAAAACAAGAGACGTTCAGAGTTAAACATAAACAACAGAGTTAAACATAAACAACAGTGTTACACATAAAACCTTAAAATTAATATTTGAATAATTATAAAAAAAAATATTATTGAAGACATCACCTGCTCCAGCTCCAGGTCTGACAGAGTCCAGGTCTGAGAGAGTCCAGGTCTGAGAGAGTCCAGGTCCTGGTTTAGACCCGGTTTAGTCCTGGTTTAGACTTGGTTTAGACTTGGTTTAGACCTGGTTTAGACCCGGTTTAGACCTGGTTTAGACCTGGTTTAGATCTGGTTTATTCCTGGTTTAGAGCTGGTTTAGACCCGGTTTAGACCTGGTTTAGTCCTGGTTTAGACCCGGTTTAGACCCGGTTTAGTCCTGGTTTAGTCCCGGTTTAGACCTGGTTTAGACCTGGTTTAGTCCTGGTTTAGTCCTGGTTTAGTCCCGGTTTAGACCAGGTTTAGACCCGGTTTAGACCTGGTTTAGACCCGGTTTAGATTTGGTTTAGTCCTGGTTTAGTCCCGGTTTAGATCTGGTTTATTCCTGGTTTGGACTTGGTTTAGTCCTGGTTTAGTCCTGGTTTAGAACCGGTTTAGTCCTGGTTTAGACCTGGTTTAGATCTGGTTTAGTCCTGGTTTAGACCCAGTTAAGACCTGGTTTAGTCCTGGTTTAGACCTGGTTTAGATCTGGTTTAGTCCTGGTTTAGTCCTGGTTTAGACCTGGTTTAGATCTGGTTTAGTCCTGGTTTAGACCCAGTTAAGACCTGGTTTAGTCCTGGTATAGTCCTGGTTTAGACCTGGTTTAGATCTGGTTTAGTCCTGGTTTAGTCCTGGTTTAGACCTGGTTTAGACCTGGTTTAGTCCAGGTTTAGTCCAGGTTTAGTCCTGGTTTAGTCCTGGTTTAGACCTGGTTTAGACCCGGTTTAGATTTGGTTTAGTCCTGGTTTAGACCGGTTTAGACCCGGTTTAGACCTAGTTTAGTCCTGGTTTAGACCTGGTTTAGACCCGGTTTAGTCCCGGTTTAGTCCCGGTTTAGACCCGGTTTAGACCCGGTTTAGACCTAGTTTAGTCCTGGTTTAGACCTGGTTTAGACCCGGTTTAGTCCCTGTTTAGACCTGGTTTAGTCCCGTTTAGACCCGGTTTAGTCCTGGTTTAGTCCTGGTTTGGACTTGGTTTAGTCCTGGTTTAGTCCTGGTTTAGAACCGGTTTAGTCATGGTTTAGACCCAGTTTAGACCCGGTTTAGTCCTGGTTTAGTCCTGGTTTAGATCTGGTTTAGTCCTGGTTTAGACCTGGTTTAGACCTGGTTTAGACCCGGTTTAGACCTGGTTTAGTCCAGGTTTAGTCCAGGTTAAGTCCTGGTTTAGTCCTGGTTTAGACCTGGTTTAGACCTGGTTTAGTCCAGGTTTAGTCCTGGTTTAGATCTGGTTTATTCCTGGTTTAGACCTGGTTTAGTCCCGGTTTAGTCCTGGTTTAGACCTGGTTTAGACCTGGTTTAGTCCAGGTTTAGTCCTGGTTTAGACCCAGTTAAGACCCGGTTTAGTCCTGGTTTAGTCCTGGTTTAGATCTGGTTTAGTCCTGGTTTAGACCTGGTTTAGACCTGGTTTAGACCCGGTTTAGACCTGGTTTAGTCCAGGTTTAGTCCAGGTTTAGTCCTGGTTTAGTCCTGGTTTAGACCTGGTTTAGTCCCGGTTTAGACCTGGTTTAGACCTGGTTTAGATCTGGTTTATTCCTGGTTTGGACTTGTTTTAGTCCTGGTTTAGTCCTGGTTTAGATCTGGTTTAGTCCTGGTTTAGACCTGGTTTAGACCTGGTTTAGACCCGGTTTAGACCTGGTTTAGTCCAGGTTTAGTCCAGGTTTAGTCCTGGTTTAGTCCTGGTTTAGACCTGGTTTAGTCCTGGTTTAGACCTGGTTTAGACCTGGTTTAGATCTGGTTTATTCCTGGTTTGGACTTGTTTTAGTCCTGGTTTAGTCCTGGTTTAGAACCGGTTTATTCCTGGTTTAGACCCAGTTAAGACCTGGTTTAGTACTGGTTTAGTCCAGGTTTAGTCCTGGTTTAGTCCTGGTTTAGACCTGGTTTAGACCTGGTTTAGACCCGGTTTAGACCCGGTTTAGTCCTGGTTTAGATCTGGTTTATTCCTGGTTTAGACCTGGTTTAGTCCTGGTTTAGTCCTGGTTTAGACCTGGTTTAGACCCGGTTTAGACCTGGTTTAGACCTGGTTTAGTCCTGGTTTAGACCCGGTTTAGTCCTGGTTTAGATCTGGTTTATTCCTGGTTTAGACCTGGTTTAGTCCCGGTTTAGTCCTGGTTTAGACCTGGTTTAGACCTGGTTTAGTCCAGGTTTAGTCCTGGTTTAGACCCAGTTAAGACCCGGTTTAGTCCTGGTTTAGTCCTGGTTTAGATCTGGTTTAGTCCTGGTTTAGACCTGGTTTAGACCTGGTTTAGACCCGGTTTAGACCTGGTTTAGTCCAGGTTTAGTCCAGGTTTAGTCCTGGTTTAGTCCTGGTTTAGACCTGGTTTAGTCCCGGTTTAGACCTGGTTTAGACCTGGTTTAGTCCCGGTTTAGACCTGGTTTAGACCTGGTTTAGTCCCGGTTTAGTCCTGGTTTAGTCCTGGTTTAGAACCGGTTTATTCCTGGTTTAGACCCAGTTAAGACCTGGTTTAGTACTGGTTTAGTCCAGGTTTAGTCCTGGTTTAGTCCTGGTTTAGACCTGGTTTAGACCTGGTTTAGACCCGGTTTAGACCTGGTTTAGTCCAGGTTTAGTCCAGGTTTAGTCCTGGTTTAGTCCTGGTTTAGACCTGGTTTAGACCCGGTTTAGACCTGGTTTAGACCTGGTTTAGTCCTGGTTTAGACCCGGTTTAGTCCTGGTTTAGACCCGGTTTAGACCTGGTTTAGACCTGGTTTAGACCTGGTTTAGACCCGGTTTAGTCCCGGTTTAGACCCGGTTTAGACCCGGTTTAGACCTGGTTTAGTCCCGGTTTAGACTCGGTTTAATCCCAGTTTAGTCCCGGTTTAGACCCGGTTTAGTCCTGGATTAGACCTGGTTTAGACCTGGTTTAGACCTGGTTTAGTCCCGGTTTAGACCTGGTTTAGACCCGGTTTAGACTCGGTTTAATCCCAGTTTAGTCCCGGTTTAGACCTGGTTTAGACCCGGTTTAGACCCGGTTTAGACCTGGTTTAGTCCAGGTTTAGTCCAGGTTTAGTCCTGGTTTAGTCCTGGTTTAGACCCGGTTTAGACCCGGTTTAGACCTGGTTTAGACCCGGTTTAGACTCGGTTTAATCCCAGTTTAGTCCCGGTTTAGACCCGGTTTAGTCCTGGATTAGACCTGGTTTAGACCTGGTTTAGACCTGGTTTAGTCCCGGTTTAGACCTGGTTTAGACCCGGTTTAGACTCGGTTTAATCCCAGTTTAGTCCTGGTTTAGACCTGGTTTAGTCCTGGTTTAGACCCGGTTTAGACCCGGTTTAGTCCTGGTTTAGACCTGGTTTAGACCTGGTTTAGACCCGGTTTAGACCTGGTTTAGACCCGGTTTAGTCCTGGTTTAGTCCTGGTTTAGTCCTAGTTTAGACCTGGTTTAGTCCTGGTTTAGTCCTGGTTTAGTCCTGGTTTAGACCTGGTTTAGTCCTGGTTTAGACCTGGTTTAGTCCTGGTTTATACCTGGTTTAGTCCTGGTTTAGTCCTGGTTTAGACCTGGTTTAGTCCTGGTTTAGACCTGGTTTAGACCTGGTTTAGACCTGGTTTAGACCTGGTTTAGTCCTGGTTTAGACCTGGTTTAGACCCGGTTTAGTCCTGGTTTAGTCCTGGTTTAGACCTGGTTTATTCCTGGTTTAGACCCGGTTTAGAACCGGTTTAGTCCTGGTTTAGACCCAGTTAAGACCTGGTTTAGTACTGGTTTAGTCCTGGTTTAGTCCTGGTTTAGACCTGGTTTAGACCTGGTTTAGACCTGGTTTAGTCCTGGTTTAGTTCCGGTTTAGTCCCGGTTTGGACCCAGTTTAGTCCCGGTTTAGTCCTGGTTTAGACCTGGTTTAGACCTGGTTTAGTCCTGGTTTAGACCTGGTTTAGTCCTGGTTTAGACCCGGTTTAGACCCGGTTTAGTCCTGGTTTAGTCCTGGTTTAGTCCTGGTTTAGTCCTGGTTTAGAACCGGTTTAGTCCTGGTTTAGACCCAGTTAAGACCTGGTTTAGTACTGGTTTAGTCCAGGTTTAGTCCTGGTTTAGTCCTGGTTTAGACCTGGTTTAGACCTGGTTTAGACCTGGTTTAGACCTGGTTTAGTCCTGGTTTAGACCCCCTTTAGTCCCGGTTTAGTCCCGGTTTGGACCCAGTTTAGTCCCGGTTTAGTCCTGGTTTAGACCTGGTTTAGACCCGGTTTAGACCTGGTTTAGTCCAGGTTTAGTCCAGGTTTAGTCCTGGTTTAGTCCTGGTTTAGACCTGGTTTAGACCCGGTTTAGACCTGGTTTAGTCCAGGTTTAGTCCAGGTTTAGTCCTGGTTTACATCTGGTTTAGTCCTGGTTTAGTCCTGGTTTAGACCTGGTTTAGACCTGGTTTAATCCAGGTTTAGTCCAGGTTTAGTCCTGGTTTAGATCTGGTTTATTCCTGGTTTAGTCCAGGTTTAGTCCTGGTTTAGACCCAGTTAAGACCCGGTTTAGTACTGGTTTAGTCCTGGTTTAGATCTGGTTTAGACCTGGTTTAGACCTGGTTTAGTCCCGGTTTAGTCCTGGTTTAGACCTGGTTTAGACCTGGTTTAGTCCAGGTTTAGTCCTGGTTTAGACCCAGTTAAGACCCGGTTTAGTACTGGTTTAGTCCTGGTTTAGATCTGGTTTAGTCCTGGTTTAGACCTGGTTTAGACCTGGTTTAGACCCGGTTTAGACCTGGTTTAATCCAGGTTTAGTCCAGGTTTAGTCCTGGTTTAGTCCTGGTTTAGACCTGGTTTAGTCCAGGTTTAGTCCAGGTTTAGTCCTGGTTTATTCCAGGTTCAGACCTGGTTTAGAACCGGTTTAGTCCTGGTTTAGACCCAGTTAAGACCTGGTTTAGTACTGGTTTAGTCCAGGTTTAGTCCTGGTTTAGTCCTGGTTTAGACCTGGTTTAGACCCGGTTTAGACCTGGTTTAGACCTGGTTTAGACCTGGTTTAGACCTGGTTTAGACCCGGTTTAGACTCGGTTTAATCCCAGTTTAGTCCCGGTTTAGACCCGGTTTAGACCTGGTTTAGACCTGGTTTAGTCCTGGTTTAGACCCGGTTTAGTCCTGGTTTAGACCCGGTTTAGACCTGGTTTAGACCTGGTTTAGACCTGGTTTAGACCCGGTTTAGTCCCAGTTTAGACCCGGTTTAGACCCGGTTTAGACCTGGTTTAGACCCGGTTTAGACTCGGTTTAATCCCAGTTTAGTCCCGGTTTAGACCCGGTTTAGACCTGGTTTAGACATGGTTTAGACCCGGTTTAGACCCGGTTTAGACCTGGTTTAGTCCTGGTTTAGACCTGGTTTAGACCTGCTTTAGACCAGGTTTAGACCTGGTTTAGACCCGGTTTAGTCCTGGTTTATACCTGGTTTAGTCCTGGTTTAGTCCTGGTTTAGTCCTGGTTTAGTCCTGGTTTAGACCTGGTTTAGACCTGGTTTAGACCCGGTTTAGTCCTGGTTTAGACCTGGTTTAGACCTGCTTTAGACCAGGTTTAGACCTGGTTTAGACCCGGTTTAGTCCTGGTTTATACCTGGTTTAGTCCTGGTTTAGTCCTGGTTTAGTCCTGGTTTAGTCCTGGTTTAGACCCGGTTTAGACCTGGTTTAGACCCGGTTTAGTCCTGGTTTATACCTGGTTTAGTCCTGGTTTAGTCCTGGTTTAGTCCTGGTTTAGTCCTGGTTTAGACCTGGTTTAGACCTGGTTCAGACCCGGTTTAGTCCTGGTTTAGACCTGGTTTAGACCTGGTTTAGTCCTGGTTTAGACCTGGTTTAGTCCTGGTTTAGACCTGGTTTAGACCTGGTTCAGACCCGGTTTAGTCCTGGTTTAGACCTGGTTTAGTCCTGGTTTAGTCCTGGTTTAGACCTGGTTTAGAACCGGTTTAGACCCGGTTTAGTCCTGGTTTAGACCTGGTTTAGACCCGGTTTAGACCCGGTTTAGACCCGGTTTAGTCCTGGTTTAGTCCTGGTTTAGACCTGGTTTAGTCCCGGTTTAGACCCGGTTTAGACCCGGTTTAGACCCGGTTTAGTCCTGGTTTAGACCCGGTTTAGACCCGGTTTAGACCCGGTTTAGTCCTGGTTTAGACCCGGTTTAGACCTGGTTTAGACCCGGTTTAGACCCGGTTCAGACCTGGTTTAGTCCTGGTTTAGACCTGGTTTAGACCTGGTTTAGACCTGGTTTAGTCCTGGTTTAGACCTGGTTTAGACCTGGTTTAGACCTGGTTTAGACCTGGTTTAGACCTGGTTTAGACCTGGTTTAGTCCTGGTTTAGACCTGGTTTAGACCTGGTTTAGACCTGGTTTAGACCTGGTTCAGACCTGGTTTAGACCTGGTTTAGACCTGGTTTAGACCTGGTTTAGTCCTGGTTTAGACCCGGTTTAGACCCGGTTTAGACCTGGTTTAGACCTGGTTTAGACCCGGTTTAGACCCGGTTTAGACCCGGTTTAGACCCGGTTTAGTCCTGGTTTAGACCCGGTTTAGACCTGGTTTAGACCTGGTTTAGACCTGGTTTAGTCCTGGTTTAGACCTGGTTTAGACCCGGTTTAGACCTGGTTTAGTCCCGGTTTAGACCTGGTTTAGACCTGGTTTAGTCCCGGTTTAGACCTGGTTTAGACCTGGTTTAGACCTGGTTTAGACCTGGTTTAGTCCTGGTTTAGACCTGGTTTAATCCTGGTTTAGACCTGGTTTAGACCTGGTTTAGTCCTGGTTTAGACCTGGTTTAGACCTGGTTCAGACCTGGTTTAGACCTGGTTTAGACCTGGTTTAGTCCTGGTTTAGATCTGGTTTAGTCCTGGTTCCTTGGTCCATTAAAATTCCACATATTCATTGTGAGAAGACAAACAAAAGCTATTATTTTGGCCCCATCCCCAACAAACAGGAAGTCAGCCATCTTGGAGAGGGTCTTTACATTTAGTCATTTAGCAAAATTGTAAATGTAATTTAGCGCTTTTATTCAAAGTGACTTACAATAACAAATACACGTTTCCAATCATTGTCAGTGTCATTGTGAGATCTTTCACAAAACCACATTTAGACTAAATTAACTTGTTCAAAATGTTCCACAATCAGGCACAGGTTTGGTCCATGGAACTGAAAGTCTTGTGTCCATGCTTTTTTTTTCTGCTGTGTTGCGGTGGCAATGACCATATAAGGTCAATGTAAGGTCTTCAAAATCAGGTCAGTATAATCTTTAGAGACTGAGCTGAGGCCAAAAATATAATTTGTCATAAAATGGACCAATGTTTGGCCCAAACATTCCTTAAACGTCTTTGAGAGAAAAAGTTTCTGGGGCCTAGGAGCTGTGTCCCAACTCTGTAATCTCTGAGACCAACCGAAGGCCTGAGGGACGACAGAAATCCTTGTGAGACACGAGTGAAAAGCAGTGAATGTTAGGAAGAGCTGAAAGAGGAAACACAGCAGAGTCTGAGAGTTCCCACAGAGTTTACAGTAAAAGCAGGAGAACTGAGTCACAGTGAGATAGGATCAGCTCCGACCGGTTCTACTCAGAACGTCTCAGATAAAGACTTTCTGAGTCAGAGACAAACTGTCATGGACGACAGACTCTCAGGAATCTGCTCATCACCGAAGAAATAAACAAGACACGTTCACAAACTGGCATAGAGTCTCGTCACTTTATATCAACTTATCTCTAAGCTCTGTGAAAACAACATGAACCCTTTTCAACAGAATACGTATGTCACTGAAAGGGTCAGATAAAATGTAAAACTTCTTAAGACTTCCAAAATTAAGAGTTTTTGATACGAATATTGATAATATTGTTGTAATGCCTTTTAATATCTATGCTAAGACAAAAAACTGCCTGGCATTCTGGGAAGCGAAGTTTAATCTGGTGAATGGATATAGACCTGAGCTGGACCGAGTTCACGGCAGTGAGACAACTTCCAAAACACTCCAAGAGGTTTTAGCCGGATTTGAACAGTTTTAACTGGATTTTAAACAGGTTTTAGCTGGATAAGAATAAGTTTTATTAGGTTTAAGTCAGGTTTTAGTAGGGTTTCCCTCCAGTAAATGAGTCTGTAGTTTACATTAGGCTTCCCTTTCATCCAACGCCTACGTGACTTGTTCCTCTGCCTCGTCTCTGACCCAGAACCAGCTCTGAGAACCAGAGTTAGACAAGAGTTAGACCAGAGTTAGACCAGAGTTAGACCAGGGTTAGACCAGGGTTAGACCAGAGTTAGACCAGGGTTAGACCAGAGTTAGACAAGAGTTAGACCAGAGATAGACCAGAGTTAGACCAGGGTTAGACCAGAGTTAGACAAGAGTTAGACCAGAGTTAGACCAGAGTTAGACAAGAGTTAGACCAGAGTTAGACCAGAGTTAGACCAGGGTTAGACCAGAGTTAGACCAGAGTTAGACAAGAGTTAGACCAGAGATAGACCAGAGTTAGACCAGGGTTAGACCAGAGTTAGACAAGAGTTAGACCAGAGTTAGACCAGAGTTAGACAAGAGTTAGACCAGAGTTAGACCAGAGTTAGACCAGGGTTAGACCAGAGTTAGACCAGAGTTAGACCAGGGTTAGACCAGGGTTAGATCAGAGTTAGACCAGAGTTAGACAAGAGTTAGACCAGGGTTAGACCAGAGTTAGACCAGAGTTAGACAAGAGTTAGACCAGAGTAAAACCAGAGTTAGACCAGAGTTAGACAAGAGTTAGACCAGGGTTAGACCAGAGTTAGACCAGAGCAGACCAAGAGTTAGACCAGAGTAAAACCAGAGTTAGACCAGAGTTAGACAAGAGTTAGACCAGGGTTAGACCAGAGTTAGACAAGAGTTAGACAAGAGTTAGACCAGAGTTAGACCAGGGTTAGACCAGAGTTAGACCAGAGTTAGACCAGGGTTAGACCAGAGTTAGACAAGAGTTAGACCAGAGATAGACCAGAGTTAGACAAGAGTTAGACCAGGGTTAGACCAGAGTTAGACAAGAGTTAGACCAGAGTTAGACCAGAGTTAGACAAGAGTTAGACCAGAGTTAGACCAGAGTTAGACAAGAGTTAGACCAGAGTTAGACCAGAGTTAGACAAGAGTTAGACCAGGGTTAGACCAGAGTTAGACAAGAGTTAGACCAGAGTTAGACAAGAGTTAGACCAGAGTTAGACCAGAGTTAGACCAGAGTTAGACAAGAGTTAGACCAGAGTTAGACCAGAGTTAGAACAGGGTTAGACCAGAGTTAGACCAGAGTTAGAGCAGAGTTACACCAGGGTTTGACCAGAGTCAGACCTGAGTAAGACCAGAGTAAGACAATAGTTAGACCAGAGTTAGACCAGAGTTAGACCAGAGTTAGACAAGAGTTAGACCAGGGTTAGACCAGAGTTAGACAAGAGTTAGACCAGAGTTAGACAAGATTTAGACCAGAGTTAGACCAGAGTTAGACCAGAGTTAGACCAGAGTTAGACAAGAGTTAGACCAGGGTTAGACCAGAGTTAGACCAGAGCAGACCAAGAGTTAGACCAGAGTAAAACCAGAGTTAGACCAGAGCAGACCAAGAGTTAGACCAGAGTAAAACCAGAGTTAGACCAGAGTTAGACAAGAGTTAGACCAGAGTTAGACCAGGGTTAGACCAGAGTTAGACCAGAGTTAGACCAGGGTTAGACCAGGGTTAGATCAGAGTTAGACCAGAGTTAGACAAGAGTTAGACCAGGGTTAGACCAGAGTTAGACCAGAGTTAGACAAGAGTTAGACCAGAGTAAAACCAGAGTTAGACCAGAGTTAGACAAGAGTTAGACCAGGGTTAGACCAGAGTTAGACCAGAGCAGACCAAGAGTTAGACCAGAGTAAAACCAGAGTTAGACCAGAGTTAGACAAGAGTTAGACTAGGGTTAGACCAGAGTTAGACAAGAGTTAGACAAGAGTTAGACCAGAGTTAGACCAGGGTTAGACCAGGAGTTAGACCAGAGTTAGACCAGGGTTAGAGTTAGACAGAGTTAGACCAGAGTTAGACCAGAGTTAGACCAGAGTTAGACCAGGGTTAGACCAGAGTTAGACAAGAGTTAGACCAGAGTTAGACCAGAGTTAGACAAGAGTTAGACCAGGGTTAGACCAGAGTTAGACAAGAGTTAGACCAGAGTTAGACCAGGGTTAGACCAGAGTTAGACAAGAGTTAGACAAGAGTTTGACCAGAGTTAGACCAGAGTTAGACAAGAGTTAGACCAGGGTTAGACCAGAGTTAGACAAGAGTTAGACAAGAGTTAGACAAGAGTTAGACCAGAGTTAGACCAGAGTTAGACAAGAGTTAGACCAGGGTTAGACCAGAGTTAGACAAGAGTTAGACCAGAGTTAGACCAGAGTTAGACAAGAGTTAGACCAGAGTTAGACCAGAGTTAGACCAGAGTTAGACAAGAGTTAGACCAGAGTTAGACCAGAGTTAGAACAGGGTTAGACCAGAGTTAGACCAGAGTTAGAGCAGAGTTACACCAGGGTTTGACCAGAGTCAGACCTGAGTAAGACCAGAGTAAGACAATAGTTAGACCAGAGTTAGACCAGAGTTAGACCAGGGTTAGACAGGAGTCAGACCAGAGTAAGACTAGAGTTAGACCAGAGTTAGACCAGAGTTAGACCAGAGTTAGACAAGAGTTAGACCAGGGTTAGACCAGAGTTAGACCAGAGCAGACCAAGAGTTAGACCAGAGTAAAACCAGAGTTAGACCAGAGTTAGACAAGAGTTAGACCAGGGTTAGACCAGAGTTAGACAGAGTTAGACAAAGTTAGACCAGAGTTAGACCAGAGTTAGACCAGAGTTAGACCAGAGTTAGACCAGGGTTAGACCAGAGTTAGACCAGAGTTAGACCAGGGTTAGACCAGAGTTAGAGCAGGGTTGACCAGAGTTAGACCAGAGTTAGACCAGGTTTAGACCAGAGTTAGACCGAAGTTAGACCAGGATTAGACCAGGGTTAGACCAGAGTTAGACCAGAGTTAGTCCAGAGTAAGACCAGAGTTAGACCAGGGTTAGACCAGAGTTAGAGCAGGGTTAGACCAGAGTTAGACCAGAGTTAGACCAGGGTTAGACCAGAGTTAGACCGAAGTTAGACCAGGATTAGACCAGGGTTAGACCAGAGTTAGACCAGAGTTAGACCAGGATTAGACCAGAGTTAGACCAGAGTTAGACCAGAGTTAGACCAGGATTAGACCAGAGTTAGACCAGAGTTAGACCAGGATTAGACCAGGGTTAGACCAGAGTCAGACTAGAGTTAGTCCAGAGTAAGACCAGAGTTAGACCAGGGTTAGACCAGAGTCAGACCAGAGTTAGTCCAGAGTAAGACCAGAGTTAGACCAGGGTTAGACCAGAGTTAGAGCAGGGTTAGACCAGAGTTAGACCAGAGTTAGACCAGGTTTAGACCAGAGTTAGACCAGAGTTAGACCAAGGTTAGACCAGAGTTAGACCGAAGTTAGACCAGGATTAGACCAGGGTTAGACCAGAGTTAGACCAGAGTTAGACCAGGATTAGACCAGAGTTAGACCAGAGTTAGACCAGGGTTAGACCAGAGTTAGACCAGAGTTAGACCAGGATTAGACCAGGGTTAGACCAGAGTTAGAGCAGGGTTAGACCAGAGTTAGACCAGAGTTAGACCAGAGTTAGACCAGGGTTAGACCAGAGTTAGACCAGAGTTAGACCAGGATTAGACCAGGGTTAGACCAAAGTTAGGACAGGGTTAGACCAGAGTTAGACCAGAATTAGACCAGGGTTAGACCAGAGTTAGACCAGGATTAGACCAGGGTTAGACCAGAGTTAGAGCAGGGTTAGACCAGAGTTAGACCAGAGTTAGACCAGAGTTAGACCAGGGTTAGACCAGAGTTAGACCAGAGTTAGACCAGGATTAGACCAGGGTTAGACCAAAGTTAGGACAGGGTTAGACCAGAGTTAGACCAGAATTAGACCAGGGTTAGACAAGAGTTAGACCAGAGTTAAACCAGAGTTAGAACAGGGTTAGACCAGGGTCAAACCAGGGTTAGACAAGGGTTAGACCAGAGTCAGACCAGAGTTAGACCAGAGTTAGACCAGGGTCAGACCAGGGTTAGACCAGGGTTAGACCAGAGTCAGACCAGGGTTAGACCAGAGATAGACCAGAATTAGACCAGGGTTAGACAAGAGTCAGACCAGAGTTAGACCAGAGTTAGACCAGGGTCAGACCAGGGTTAGACCAGGGTTAGACCAGAGTCAGACCAGAGTTAGACCAGAGTTAGACCAGGGTCAGACCAGGGTTAGACCAGGGTTAGACCAGAGTCAGACCAGGGTTAGACCAGAGATAGACCAGAATTAGACCAGGGTTAGACAAGAGTTAGACCAGAGTTAAGCCAGAGTTAGACCAGGGTTAGACCAGAGTTAGACCGGGTCAGACCAGGTTAGACCAGAGTTAGACAAGGGTTAGACCAGGGTTAGACCAGAGTAAGACCAGAGTTACACCAGGGTTGGAACAGAGTTACACCAGGGTTAGACTAGAGTTCGACCAGGGTTGGACAAGGGTTATACCAGAGTTAGATTAGAGTTAGACCAGAGTTAGACCAGGATAGGACCAGGGTTAGACCAGAGTTAGACCAGGATTAGCCCAGGATTAGACCAGAGTTTGACCAGATTTAAACCAGAGTTAGACCAGAGTTTGACGATGATTAGACCAGGATTAGAACAGAGTTAGACCAGGGTTAGACCAGGGTTAGACCAGAGTTATACCAAAGTTAGACCAGAGTGAGAGCAGAGTTACACCAGGGTTAGACCAGAGTCAGACCAGAGTTAATCCAGAGTAAGACCAGGGTTAGACCAGGATTAGACCAGTGTTAGACCAGGATTAGACCAGGGTTAGACCAGAGTTAGACCAGAGTTAGACCAGGATTAGACCAGAGTTAGACTAGAGTTAGACAAAAGTTAGACCAGGGTCAGACCAGGGTTAGACAAGAGTTAGACCAGAGTTAAACCAGAGTTAGACCAGGGTTAGACCAGGTCAAACCAGGAGTTAGACCAGAGTTAGACCAGGGTCAGACCAGGGTTAGACCAAAGTTAGGACAGGGTTAGACCAGAGTTAGACCAGAATTAGACCAGGGTTAGACAAGAGTTAGACCAGAGTTAAACCAGAGTTAGACCAGGGTTAGACCAGAGTTGTTAGACCGGGTCAGACCAGGTTAGACCAGAGTTAGACCAGGGTTAGACCAGAGTTAGACCAGAGTTAGACAAGGGTCAGACCAGAGTTAGACCAGAGTTAGACCAGAGTTAGACCAGAGATAGACCAGGGTTAGACCAGAGTTAGACCAGTGTTAGACCAGGGTCAGACAAGAGTTAGACCAGAGTTGTATCAGGGTTAGACCAAGGTTAGACCAGAGTTAGACCAGAATTAGACCAGGTGTTATGGACCGGCAAGACCAACCCAAATGCAGACACACGTAAAGGAATATAAACAGATTTATTGAGACACAAAGGAATGACGGGTTCTTCTGGGATAACGAGGACACAGGACAAGACTGGGGCTGGACTGGAACGGAATCGAGGACCAGAGACTTAGAAGGTACAGGAACAGACGGAACAGGAACAGGACATACGGCAGGACTGGACGGATCTGAGACGAGCAAAGGCACAGGTAAGTAATTCAATATACAACAAGGCAATAGCAAGCTAGACGTATAACTGACTGGAGTTAGTGTTACGATCTGGTAACGAGGAGCAGGCTGCGGTGCTTTTATCCTCTGTTGATTTCCAACTCGGCTCAGCTCGTCTTGCTCGCGCTCCCGCACACCTGTTTCCCATCTGCCGGAGGCCTGATCAGAGTCCTGAGCCAGAGTTAGTCCAGAGTAAGACCAGGGTTAGACCAGAGTCAGACCAGGGTTAGACCAGAGATAGACCAGAATTAGACCAGGGTTAGACAAGAGTTAGACCAGAGTTAAGCCAGAGTTAGACCAGGGTTAGACCAGAGTTAGACCGGGTCAGACCAGGTTAGACCAGAGTTAGACAAGGGTTAGACCAGGGTTAGACCAGAGTAAGACCAGAGTTACACCAGGGTTGGAACAGAGTTACACCAGGGTTAGACTAGAGTTCGACCAGGGTTGGACAAGGGTTATACCAGAGTTAGATTAGAGTTAGACCAGAGTTAGACCAGGATAGGACCAGGGTTAGACCAGAGTTAGACCAGGATTAGCCCAGAGTTAGACCAGAGTTTGACCAGATTTAAACCAGAGTTAGACCAGAGTTTGACGATGATTAGACCAGGATTAGAACAGAGTTAGACCAGGGTTAGACCAGGGTTAGACCAGAGTTATACCAAAGTTAGACCAGAGTGAGAGCAGAGTTACACCAGGGTTAGACCAGAGTCAGACCAGAGTTAGTCCAGAGTAAGACCAGGGTTAGACCAGGATTAGACCAGTGTTAGACCAGGATTAGACCAGGGTTAGACCAGAGTTAGACCAGAGTTAGACCAGGATTAGACCAGAGTTAGACTAGAGTTAGACCAAAGTTAGACCAGGGTCAGACCAGGGTTAGACAAGAGTTAGACCAGAGTTAAACCAGAGTTAGACCAGGGTTAGACCAGGGTCAAACCAGGGTTAGACAAGGGTTAGACCAGAGTTAGACCAGAGTTAGACCAGGGTCAGACCAGGGTTAGACCAAAGTTAGGACAGGGTTAGACCAGAGTTAGACCAGAATTAGACCAGGGTTAGACAAGAGTTAGACCAGAGTTAAACCAGAGTTAGACCAGGGTTAGACCAGAGTTAGACCGGGTCAGACCAGGTTAGACCAGAGTTAGACCAGGGTTAGACCAGGGTTAGACCAGAGTTAGACAAGGGTCAGACCAGAGTTAGACCAGAGTTAGACCAGAGTTAGACCAGAGATAGACCAGGGTTAGACCAGAGTTAGACCAGTGTTAGACCAGGGTCAGACAAGAGTTAGACCAGAGTTGTATCAGGGTTAGACCAAGGTTAGACCAGAGTTAGACCAGAATTAGACCAGGTGTTATGGACCGGCAAGACAACCCAAATGCAGACACACACGTAAAGGAATATAAACAGATTTATTGAGACACAAAGGAATGACGGGTTCTTCTGGGATAACGAGAGGACACAGGACAAGACCGGGGCTGGACTGGAACGGAATCGAGGACGAGACTTGAAGGTACAGGAACAGACGGAACAGGAACAGGACATACGGCAGGACTGGACGGATCTGAGACGAGCAAAGGCACAGGTAAGTAATTCAATATACAACAAGGCAATAGCAAGCTAGACGTATAACTGACTGGAGTTAGTGTTACGATCTGGTAACGAGGAGCAGGCTGCGGTGCTTCTTATCCTCTGTTGATTTCCAACTCGGCTCAGCTCGTCTTGCTCCGCCGGCGCTCCCGCACACCTGTTTCCCATCTGCGAATCTGTAGGGGCGGGGGAGCCGGAGGCGGATGCCGCGGCCAACTGATCAGAGTCCTGAGCCACCGTGACAGTACCCCCCCCCTCTATGGACGCCACCTGGCGGCCTATCCCGCTTCTCCGGATGACGATGAAAAAATTCTCGAATAAGAGAAGGGTCGAGAATGTTCCTCTGGGGAACCCAACACCGTTCCTCAGGCCCATAACCCTCCCAATCTACTAAAAACTGACGGCCCCCCGCGCCTACATCCATAATCCTCCTCACCGTGTATGCAGGCTGATCGTCTATCATCCTGGGCGGTGGCGGGGGAGGACAGGGAGGGATCAGCGAGCTGGAACTGACCGGTTTGATTCTGGAAACATGAAAAGTAGGGTGAATCCTAAGAGAACCAGGGAGCTTCAGGCGCACTGCCGCAGGGTTGATGACCTTCTCCACTTCAAATGGCCCGATGAACCTTGGTGCCAACTTTGTAGATTCCACCTCAACGGCAGGTCCCTGGATGACAGCCAGCAAACCTTCTGCCCGAGAGTAACTAGGGGCAGGGGTGCGATGGCGGTTAGCTTGTACCTGTGACTGGGTAGAAGCGCGTACCAGAGCTGAGCGGGCCCTTCTCCAAACCTGATGGCATGGCACCGGCGCAGGTTCTCTTGTACCGAAGGGACAGCCAGCTCTTGTTCCTGATCTGCGAATAGAGGCGGTTGATAACCATAACAACACTGGAAGGGAGACATACCTAGAGAGGCGTTAACCAGGGTGTTGTGGGCATACTCTACCCAAGGCAGATGGACACTCCAACTAGCAGGATTGGCTGACGACGTGCACCTCAGTGCCACCTCCATCTGTTGATTTGCCCTCTCCGTCTGTCCATTGGTCTGTGGATGGTAACCAGAGGAGAGACTAACCTTGATGTCCAACGCCGTACAAAACGCCTTCCAAACCTGGGAGGTAAACTGTGGACCTCTGTCTGAAACGATGTCCCAAGGAAGGCCGTGTAACCGAAATAGATGTAGTACCAGAAGATCCGCAGTCTCCCGAGCGGACGGCAGCTTGGGTAAGGGTACAAAGTGAGCTGCCTTAGAGAACCGATCGACAATTGTCAACACCACCGTGTGTCCTTTAGAAGGCGGAAGCCCAGTAACAAAGTCCACCGCCACATGTGACCATGGCCGGCTAGGAATCGGTAGTGGTTGTAGCAGACCGGCTGGGGGTCGATTAATTGTCTTATTCTGAGAACACACCGGGCATGCCGAAATGTATTCTCTTGTATCCTTGTCCATAGTGTCCCACCAAAACCTACTGCGCAGGACAGCCAGGGTGCGACCAATACCCGGATGGCAAGTGAGGCGGTCCCATGTGCAATACCTCTGAACGAACGCTATTCGGCACGTACAAGGCATTGGGTGGCCCTGTACCAGGATCAGGATGCTGACGCTGTGCAAGCCGGACACGAGCTTCTATCTCCCAGGTCAGTGTAGCCACAATGCGAGACTGGGGCAGGATACTCTCTTCTTCTGTAGATTGCCGTTCCGTGGTGAAGACTCTGGATAAGGCGTCTGGCTTAATATTCTTGGAACCTGGGCGTTAAGTAAGGACAAAATTAAAACGATCAAAGAATAGTGCCCACCTGGCCTGTCCGGAGTTCAACCGCCTTGCCCTCTGGATGTAAGTCAAATTCTTATGGTCGGACCAGACCACAAACGGTTGAATGGAACCCTCCAGCCAATGACGCCACTCCTCTAACGCCAACTTAACCGCCAGGACTCTCTGTTCCCCACATCATAGTTCCTCTCTGCTGGAGAGTTTACGAGAGAAAAAAGCACAAGGGTAAAGCTTTTGGTCAGTAGAAGAGCGCTGGGACAGTACTGCCCCCACTCCCGTATCTGAAGCATCGACCTCCACCACAAACTCTAGCTCTGGATTTGGCTGGATGAGCACCGGAGCAGATGTAAAACGATGCTTTAGGACATTAAAGGCTCCTTCTGCCTCCGGTGTCCAGGCAAAAGGTTGTGCGGTAGACGTGAGAGTCGTCAAAGGCTCTGCCAGCTTACTGAAATTTCTTATGAAATTTCTATAAAAGTTCGCAAACCCCAAGAATCGCTGAACCTCCTTACGGCTGGACGGGGTAGGCCACTCCCGTACCGCCGTGAGTTTCTCTGGGTCCATCTGGATCTGTCCCTGAGCGATGATGTATCCAAGGGTGGTAACTGACGGTGCGTGGAACTCGCACTTCTCGGCCTTAACGAACAGTTTATTCTCCAATAATCTCTGGAGAACCCCCCTGACATGTCTCTGATGTTCCTCCAAATCCTTAGAAAAGATCAAAATGTCATCCAAATACACAAAAACAAACCGACCAATCATGTCTCGTAGTACATCGTTCACCAAATTTTGAAATACCGCAGGGGCATTCATAAGTCCAAAAGGCATCACCCGGTATTCCAAATGTCCTAAGGGGGTATTAAAAGCAGTCTTCCACTCATCCCCCTCCCTAATCCGCACCAAATGGTATGCGTTGCGGAGGTCGAGTTTGGTGAATATCATGGAGCCACAGAGAGGAGTGAAAACGGAACTGATCAAAGGAAGTGGATATTTATTCTTGATAGTAATCTTGTTCAGGCCCCGAAAATCAATACATGGTCTCAGACTCTTGTCCTTCTTATCAACAAAGAAAAAACCTGCACCCACCGGAGAGGACGAGGGTCGTATTATCCCTGCTGCCAACGACTCCTGGATGTACTTCTCCATTGCCTCATTTTCTGGCCTCGAGAGTGTATAGAGACGGCTGCTGGGAAGAGGAGCACCGGGCAAGAGGTCGATGGCGCAGTCGTATGGTCTATGAGGTGGCAGCGACAAAGCTTGATGCTTACAGAACACTGCCGACAAATCATGGTAGGTAGGTGGAACTGAAGACAGATCTGGAGGTTCAGGTGCCGAGGTGCATCTAGAGGAAACAGGAGGTAAAGCAGACTGCAGACAATGTAAATGACAATATTTACTCCAAGACAACACTTGGTATGCGGCCCAGTCAATGTGAGGGTTATGAATTTTCAGCCAGGGTAACCCCAACACTATAGGTGTGTGAACACAATCAAAAATGTAAAAACAAACAGTCTCTGTGTGATTACCAGACAGAAGGAGGTTTACTGGAATAGTCTGTTCACTTATCTGGGTCAAAACCTCACCGTTCAAAGCCTTGACCTTTAAAGGCACCTCCAATGGCATAGTCTGTATACCCAACCTCTTAGCCACCCCACGGTCCAAAAGGCTCTCATCTGCTCCAGAATCGATCAGAATTTCCAATGTCTGGTTCTGATCTGCTAAAATAATAGTTCCTTCCATACGTACAGAAGTGGGAGACGAGCACCGGACTTGGCTCAGCAGTATTTCTCCCATTACCACCGAGCCCACCCTTTTCCCGGAAGGAGCGGGCAGGAAGCACGAAAATGTCCAAGTCTTCCACAATAGAGACAACTCCTGTCTTGACCCGACGGTCTCTCCTCCTCTGTCAAATGGGTCCGACCAAACTGCATGGGTTCAGGTGCGGCTGTTTGCAGTGAACGACCCGGCGAATCTGTATTGGAACTGGATGAGCCTCCTCCATCGCCCGTCTGTGTCCACCAACCCCCGGTCCTCTCTCGTGGAGGCTGGGGAAAACCCCCCTGATATGCCGGGAATCCCGAACCTGGACTAGTGGAGGATCTCAGTGACGCCTGTAAGCCAGCCTTCTCCCTCTTACGCTCCCGGAGGCGATTATCCATTCTAATAGCCCCGGTAATGAGTTCATTAAGATTCGTTGGAGGCTCTCGCGCCGCCATCTCGTCCTTAAGTTCCTCAGAAATCGCATTTAAAAAGGCTCCGTGCAGAGCTTCTTCATTCCAACCGCTCTCCACGGCTAATGAACGAAACTCAATGGAAAACTCTGCACACTGCGATTCCCTGACGAATAGAAAACAGTCTTGTAGTAGCCTCCCCTCCTCGAACAGGATGATCAAAAATTAATCTCATCTCCTTAATGAATGCGGAATAAGAGAAACACAAAGCCTCCTGCTTCTCCCAGACAGCGGAGGCCCAGTGTAAAGCCTGACCCCTTAGACACCCAATTAAAAAAGCAATTCTTGAACGATCACTCTTATAAGTCTGTGACTGTAGTTCAAAAACCAAAGAGCACTGGGTTAAAAATGCACCACAAGAGCCGAGATCTCCACTGTATGGTGCAGGTGGCGGTACATACGCTTCCTTGTAACCTGGAGGCGGGGCTTCCATAGTCAGCGTAGAGACGGCTGGAGCGCTGGTAGCCAGCGGTGAGTTCACTGAAGTCAACTGGGCACTCAGCACGGAGAGACTCTGAGAAAAGTCCTTCATGTGGCCCATGAGAGCCTGGAGAGTAGCATCATGCTGCTCCAGAAGCGCGGTCTGAGCAGCAACAGTCTGCGGAAGAGTGTGAGGCTCTGCTGGGTTCATTCTGGCCAGATCGTACTGTTATGGACCGGCAAGACAACCCAAATGCAGACACACACGTAAAGGAATATAAACAGATTTATTGAGACACAAAGGAATGACGGGTTCTTCTGGGATAACGAGAGGACACAGGACAAGACCGGGGCTGGACTGGAACGGAATCAAGGACGAGACTTGAAGGTACAGGAACAGACGGAACAGGACATACGGCAGGACTGGACGGATCTGAGACAGGTAAGTAATTCAATATACAACAAGGCAATAGCAAGCTAGACGTATATCTGACTGGAGTTAGTGTTACGATCTGGTAACGAGGAGCAGGCTGCGGTGCTTCTTATAGTCCTGAGCCACCGTGACACCAGGGTTAGACAAGAGTTAGACCATAGTTAGACCAGACTTAGACTGGGTCAGACCAAGGTTAGACCAGGGTTAGACCAGAGTTAGACCAGGGTTAGACCAGGGTTGGAACAGAGTTACACCAGGGCTAGACTAGAGTTAGACCAGGGTTGGACAAGGGTTATACCAGAGTTAGATTAGAGTTAGACCAGAGTTAGATGATGATTAGACCAGGATTAGAACAGAGTTAGACCAGATATAGACCAGAGTTAGACCAGGGTTAGACCAGAGTTATACCAAAGTTAGAGCAGAGTTAGACCAGGGTTAGACCAGAGTCAGACCAGAGTTATACCAGAGTTAGAGCAGAGTTAGACCAGGGTTAGACCAGGGTTAGACCAGGATTAGACCAGAGTTAGACCAGGGTAATACCAGAGTTAGACCAGGGTTAGACCATGGTCAGACCAGGGTTAGACCAGGGTTAGACCAGAATTGACTAGAGTTAGACCAGGGTCAGACCAGAGTAAGACCAGAGTTAGAACAGAGTTAGGCCAGAGTTAGACCAGGGTCAGACCAGAGTTAGGCCAGAGTTAGACCAGGGTCAGACCAGAGTTAGACCAGGATTAGACCAGAGTTAGACCAGAATAGACCAGGATTAGACCAGGGTTAGACCAGAGTTAAACCAGAGTTAGACCAGTGTTAGACCAGGGTTAGACCAGAGTTAGACCAGAGTTAGACCAGAGTTAGATCAGGGATTGACCAGAGTTACACCAGAGGTAAACTAGAGTTAGACCAGTGTTAGACCAGGATTAGACCAGGGATTGACCAGAGTTAGACCAGAGTTAGACCAGAGTTAGACCAGTGTTAGACCAGAGTTAGACCAGAGTTAGACCAGAGTTAGACCAGGGTCAGACCAGGGTTAGACCAGAGTTTGACCAGAGTTAGACCAGAGTAAGACCAGAGTTAGACCAGAGTTAGACCATAGTTAGACTAGAGTTAGACCAGAGTTAGACAAGGGTCAGACCAGGGTTAGACCAGGATTAGACTAGGATTAGACCAGAGTTAGACCAGAGTTAGACCAGGATTAGACCAGGGTTAGACCAGAGTTTGACCAGAGTTAGACCAGAGTTAGACCAGGGTAATACCAGAGTTAGACCAGGGTTAGACCAGAATTGACCAGAGTTAGACCAGAGTTAGACCAGAGTTAGGGCAGAGTTAGACCAGGGTTAGACCAGAGTCAGACCAGAGTAAGACCAGAGTTAGAACAGAGTTAGGCCAGAGTTAGACCAGGGTCAGACCAGAGTAAGACCAGAGTTAGAACAGAGTTAGGCCAGAGTTAGACCAGGGTCAGACCAGAGTTAGGCCAGAGTTAGACCAGGGTCAGACCAGAGTAAGACCAGAGTTAGAACAGAGTTAGGCCAGAGTTAGACCAGGGTCAGACCAGAGTTAGGCCAGAGTTAGACCAGGGTCAGACCAGAGTTAGACCAGGATTAGACCAGAGTTAGACCAGAGATAGACCACGATTAGACCAGGGTTAGACCAGAGTTAAACCAGAGTTAGACCAGTGTTAGACCAGGGTTAGACCAGAGTTAGACCAGAGTTAGACCAGAGTTAGACCAGGGATTGACCAGAGTTAGACCAGAGGTAAACTAGAGTTAGACCAGTGTTAGACCAGGGTTAGACCAGAGTTAGACCAGGATTAGACCAGGGTTTTACCAGAGTTAGACCAGAGTTAGACCAGAGTTAGACCAGGGATTGACCAGAGTTAGACCAGAGGTAAACCAGAGTTAGACCAGTGTTAGACCAGAGTTAGACCAGAGTTAGACCAGAGTTAGACCAGGGTCAGACCAGGGTTAGA
>CM044558.2:29953592-30011092 GCA_024416835.2 Perccottus glenii | reverse complement strand
TCAGGACAGATCCAGGACTGGGACCAGATCCAAGTGAAAGGGCTGAGAGGATGTTTTACTATGGACTGATAATCTGAGACAATCCCAGTTGAAGGAGGTGAGTGATGATCAAAGCTCAGTCAGTCATATTTTATATTTTATATTTTATGTTTGATGTTTGAAGTTTGATGTTTGATTGGATCAGATGCAGGTGTTTGTGAAGCCCTCATCACCTGCATCTGTTTCAGATCTGCTTCTTCTTCATTTACATTCGACTTCCATCAGGACTGTGTCTAACACTCCTCAGAACCTAAGCCGGAGACACAAATTAATGTTTAAATGCAGAGAAATATTGGAAACAGTTAACAAAGTGTTAATGAGAACACCAGGCTCGGAGATGTAGCCATTCCGTGACACTAGTCTGGACAAAGACCAGTAAGACAACTGTCGTACTTACACCAGTCAGACTAACATCGGTCAGACTTACACCTGTGGGACTAACACCAGTGGGACTAACACCAGTTAGACGAACATCGGTCAGACTAACTTCAGTGGGACAAACAACGGTAAAACTAACACCAGCGGGACTAACACCAGTCAGACTAACACCAGTGGAACTAACACCAGTCAGACTAACACCAGTCAGACTTACATTGGTCAGACTAACACCAGTGGGACTAACACCGGTCAGACAAACATTGCTCAAACTAACACCGGTGGGATTAACACCGGTCAAACTAACACCAGTCAGACTAACATCGGTCAGACTAACACCAGTGGGACTAACACCGGTCAAACTAACACCAGTCAGACTAACATCGGTCAGACTAACACCAGTGGGATTAACATCAATCAGACTAACACCAATGGGACTAACACCGGTCAAACTAACACCAGTCACACTAACATCGGTCAGACTAACAACAGTGGGAGTAACACCAGTCAAACTAACACCAGTCAGACTAATACCAATTAGACTAATACCAGTCAGACTAATACCAGTCAGACTAACACCAGTCAAACTAACACCAGTGGGACTAACACCAGTCAAACTAACACCAGTCAGACTAACACCAGTCAAACAAACACCAGTCAGACTAATACCAGTCAGACTAACACCAGTCAGACTAATACCAGTCAAACTAACACCAGTGGGACTAACACCAGTCAGACTAATACCAGTCAGACTAACACCAGTCAAACTAACACCAGCGGGACTAACACCAGTCAAACTAACACCAGTGGGACTAACACCAGTGGGACTAACACCAGTCAAACTAACACCAGTGGGACTAACACCAGTCAGTCTAATACCAGTCAGACTAATACCAGTCAGACTAACACCAGTCAAACTAACACCAGTGGGACTAACACCAGTCAGGCTAACACCAGTCAGACTAACACCAGTCAGACTGATACCACTCAGACTAACACGAGTCAAACTAACACCAGTGGGACTAACACCAGTCAGGCTAACACCAGTCAGACTAATACCAGTCAGACTGATACCACTCAGACTAACACGAGTCAAACTAACACCAGTGGGACTAACACCAGTCAGACTAACACCAGTCAAACTAACACCAGTGGGACTAACACCAGTGGGACTAACACCGGTCAAACTAACTCCAGTCAGACTAACATCGGTCAGACTAACACCAATGGGAGTAACACCAGTCAAACTAACACCAGTCAGACTAACACCAATTAGACTAATACCAGTCAGACTAATACCAGTCAGACTAATACCAGTCAAACTAACACCAGTGGGACTAACACCAGTCAGACTAATACCAGTCAGACTAACACCAGTCAAACTAACACCAGCGGGACAAACACCAGTCAAACTAACACCAGTCAGACTAATACCAGTCAGACTAACACCAGTCAGACTAACACCAGTGGGACTAACACCAGTGGGACTAACACCGGTCAAACTAACTCCAGTCAGACTAACATCGGTCAGACTAACACCAATTAGACTAATACCAGTCAGACTAATACCAGTCAGACTAATACCAGTCAAACTAACACCAGTTGGACTAACACCAGTCAAACTAACATGGACTAACACCAGTCAAACTAACACCAGTCAGACTAACACCAGTCAAACTAACACCAGTCAGACTAATACCAGTCAGACTAACACCAGTCAGACTAATACCAGTCAAACTAACACCAGTGGGACTAACACCAGTCAAACTAATACCAGTCAGACTAACACCAGTCAAACTAACACCAGCGGGACAAACACCAGTCAAACTAACACCAGTGGGACTAACACCAGTGGGACTAACACTAGTCAGACTAACACCAGTCAGACTAACACCAGTCAGACTAACACCAGTGGGACTAACACCAGTTGGACTAACACCAGTCAGACTAACACCAGTCAGACTAACACCAGTGGGACTAACAGCAGTCAGACTAACACCAGTCAGACTAACATCAATTAGACCAACACCAGTCAGACTAACACCAGTCAGACTAACATCAATCAGACTAACATCAATCAGACTAACACCAGTCAGACTAACACCAGTTAGACCAACATCAATCAGACTAACACTAGTCAGACTAACATCAATCAGACTAACACCAGTCAGACTAACACCAGTCAGACTAACATTAATCAGACTAACACCAGTCAGACTAACACCAGTCTGACTAACACCAGTGGGACTAACCTCGGTGGGACTAACACTAGTCAGACTAACACCAGTCAGACTAACACCAGTGGGACTTACCTCGTGGGACTAACACTAGTCAGACTAACACCAGTCAGACTAACACCAGTGGGACTAACCTCGGTGGGACTAACACTAGTCAGACTAACACCAGTCAGACTAACACCAGTGGGACTAACCTCGGTGGGACTAACACTAGTCAGACTAACACCAGTCAGACTAACACTAGTCAGACTAACACCAGTCAGACACTAGTGGAACTGACCAATCTTAATCCCAAAATCTTGACTGTTAGGTTTGTTTGTTTTTTTCTGCTCTTCTTCTTAATGTTGTGTTTGTGGTGGAGACAGAGAAGTGGAAACACACTGCAGGATTAATTAAGTAGAAGAGGAAACAGTCTGATTCAGAACAGATTAGAGCCGGACACTTAAGGGTTTTTAGTTTTAGGATCAACAAACACTAAGCGATGATTCTCTCTGATATCTGACCGGATTAAACTAACCTTTGGTCTCTTCATTTTGCATTTATACATGTTTTTAGATCAAACTGGAGGTTTATATTGGAGCTGAACTCGATAAGATAGACTCATTTTGTCTCGTTCCGAGTCAGACTCTGTCACCATGAAACTTTTGCTGCATCTGAGTCTGCTCCTTTAATGATACTGTCCTAATTCTTTCTTTTCCTTATTTTTTCCCAAACTGACTCCTCTTTTCGCTGAGTCTGACCTTATTTAACCCGGTCTGCTGTTGGTGTTCTGTAAAACTCTCTTAATGCAGCACCTGTAACTTTCTTGTCCCTTTTGTCCTTCTGCTCCGTCAAACTGAGCTGCAGTTTCTCCTCGGCCTTTGTTTCCTTCCTAAGTTAAAGAATTGTTGAAGGAGGCTGAAGCTTTTTTTTTGAGGCTTCAGTTCAGTTTCCCTTCTTTATAAATAAATGGGAAGTTTGAACATATTTTCTGAGTCTGATAGAATTGACCCTCTGTCTCTGAACTATGATTGGTTGATAGATGATGTTTCCGGTGACGGTGTGTGTCTGTGCGTGTGTCAGGTGAAAGTGACCTGAGCCTGTTTACAGCTGACACAGGTAAAAACACAGGTGTGAGGCTCAGGTAACTATTTGTTGTGTGTTCTCATTGGCTCATTAACTCCAACGATGAGTGACGTCATGTGACCCCTGCCCTCACCTGGGACGTTCTCTGAAGGTCACCTGGAGGAGTCTTTCACAGAAACAGGTGGAATTCATAACGTATACAACCGTCTTTATTAAAATACAAATAATAATACTCTACAGCGTTCATCGAGTCTTAGCTGCTGTTCATTTATTTATTGAGACTAAAAGGTACAAGGGAATAGAGGACAGAAGACCGACACTGGGACAGAGGACAAGGAGGAAAGCAACTCCAAAGTAACTCTAGAAATCCAGGGAAACGCCAGAGCAACTCCAGAGTAAACCCTCCAGGGATTTATTCTGAATTTATATCGAGAGTAACTCCAGAGTGACTACAGGGTAACTCTAGATAAACTCTAGAGTGACTCAAGGGTAACTCCAGAGTAACTTCAGACAAGGGGGAAAGTAACTCCAGAGTAAACTCAGAGCAACTCCAAAGTAACTCCAGAGTAACTCCAGACTCACTTCAGAGTAACTCCTGAGTAAAACTAAAGTAACTACAGAGTAACTTCAGAGTGACTCCAGGGTCACTTCAGAGTAACTACAGAGTAAATCTAGAGTAACTACAGAGTAACTCCAGAGTGAATCCAAAGTAACTCCAGAGTAACTCCTGAGGAAAACTGGAGTAACTACAAAGCAATTCCAAAGTAACTCAAGGTTTATTTCAGAGGAAGGCCAAACAGGAGCTAAGCAGCTCATGAGCTAATCCAGCTTGCAATGCAGCTGGATTCTGGCGAGTTTTGGGAGTTTCCAAACTCGGGGAAATCCATCTTGTATCGCATCAAGCCAAGAACTTGAGTTGAACCCTGGGCTCACTGGCCTCTTGGTATCAATGATGTGGCAGCACAAACAGGCTGTGACAGTGGGTTTTAAATTGACAAATGCAACAAAGCGTCCACTTCTCCTCTTTGTTATCAACATGGCTACACTGAAAGACGTTAGCGTTGAGGCTAACGTCTTTCACTAATGCTAATAAATGTGGCACTAAAGGTTTTTCTGGAAGGAAAAGATGTTTGTTCTCTTTTTCCTACTTGCTTTGGCATATCCTAAGGCTCGTAGTCTTTCACACAGATTCTTCGGGCAACGTCCTTTTTTCTTGTTTACTAAGTGTTAGTTAACGTTCCTTTTACTCGCAGATTCATTTTGAAAAAACTGTTACAGCGGTTTGTTGTTTCTACATATCTGCCCCACTCTGGTTACAGTATGAATGGTTGCTATGATTGTCTAAAACAAATCTCGTGGTAGGCAGACATTAGTCGGTGCTCAATCCAATCACATACCAAGTTCCTGACAGAAAACCTTCCTTTTGCAAAAGCTTTCATCGGGCAACTTCCCAGATGGTTTTGTGAAACAGATTATGTTGTGTGAGCAGTTATCTGGTGGAGTCAAGTTAAACCTCAGCCACTGCAGATAAAAAGCTTGTTGTCTTGAACAGAGTTGTATTTACTTGTGTGTGTCTGTGAGTATGTTGGCCATTTTTTATCCCAGTGTCTCTGGACAATCAGATTTTTTACATTAAAACAAATATCACAAAACCTTTTCAAATGGTTCAATGTGGACTGTTCCTTTAAACTGTAAAGGTGTTGGTCACATGCTTCAGTTTAACGAGTTCACACAGGGATATTTTTGTTGTATTTTGTCTCTACTGACTGTATTTTCACTACTGTTCCTGTTTTGTTCCTGTTCTGGTCTTGTTTTGGTTTTGCGGTGGTCTTGTTCTCAGTCTCAGTCTGGGTCTGGGTCTGGTCCTAACTGAAGCCGTTGTTGTGACAGGATGAAGAGGAGGAAGAGGAGGAAGAGGAGGAAGTGGTTCTGCTCCAGTGGATTCCAAAGGATTTACTCAGACTTTATCTGAGTCACACCAAGTCCAGACCTGTCCAGTCCCCGAGCCCTGAACTGGGACTAGACCAAGTCCAGACCTGATCCTGGCTCTGTGTAAATCCTCCAGGACTCATCAATTAAACTCTGTCAAAATAAAGATCTTGTTGTTTTACACATCATTATCAGAACAATGTCATAAAAGGAGCCTGTTTCACTCATTAAAAATAAAAACTCTCAGTCTTGTCTCTGACAGAGGAGCTCTTGTTACTGGGTTTAAGTCTGTCACAGCCATTACCAACTGTCCCCTGGACATGATCCCATCTAAAATGCTTAAACAGGTTTTTAACACAGTGGGCCCATGTCTCCTCTCATTTATAAACAGCTGTCTAAGTTCAGGTTCTGTACCAACTGTGTTCAAGCAGTGGTCAGGCCTCTGCTAAAAAAAACAAGCTTGATCCTACCGTTCTGTCAAATTTTAGACCTGTGTCCCATTTACGGCAGTAGCTCAGTGGTAGAGCAGCCGTCCTTCAACCGGAAGGTAGTAGGTTCGATTCCCGCTCTCCCCACAGTTCATACTGTCGTTGTGTCCTTGGGCAAGACACTTAACCCACCTTGCCTCGTATGAATGTGTAAGAATGTTGAAGGTGTTGGTCGGAGAGTCCGTAGGCGCGGAATGGCTGCCACGTCTCTGTCAGTCTGCCCCAGGGCAGCTGTGGCTACAGATGTAGCTTACTACCACCAGTGTGTGACTGTGGAGTGAATGAATAATTGATATGTAAAGCGTCCTTGAGCTCTGGAAAGGCGCTATATAAATATAACAATTATTATTATTATATTATTATTATTATTATTTACCTTTTCTATCCAAGGTTTTGGAAAAGATTGTTTTCTTATGGTTACAGTCTTTTCTGGAGAACAATCAGATTTTTGAAAAGTTTCAGTCTGGCTTCAGGACACGACACAGCGTGAGTCCGCTCTTCTCAAAGTACAAAACCACATTCTCTTGTCCCTTGATGAGAAAAAGCCAGTGCTGCTCATAATACTGGACCTTACTGCAGCATTTGACACCGTGGACCACTCAGTCCTCCTGACACGTCTGGAACAACAGGTTGGGCTTCAGGGACCTGTGCTGCAGTGGTTTAGGTCAGATTTAACAGAGAGGACTTTTTCTGTTTGGATTGGTGACCTCTCCTCCTCTCCGACTCCCTTGACCTCTGGTGTGCCACAAGGTTCCATTTTGGGCCCTGTTTTATTTTCCTTGTACCGTATTTTCCGGACTATAAGTCACACTTTTTTTCATAGTTTGGCTGGTCCTGCGACTTATAGTCAGGTGCGACTTATTTATCAATTTATTTGACATGAACCGATAAAAATGAACCGAGAGAAATGAACCAAGAGAAATGAACCAATAGAAAACATTACCGCCTACAGCCAGAGGGCGCTATGCTGCTCAGTGCTCCTGTAGCCTACCACTGAAAACTGTTAACTGAAATATTAACTTAAAGACAACTGAGAAAGACTGAATGCAAACAAAATGCCCTCAAAGAAAATCCTATTCTGCAGATTACAAACCACAGATAGTAAAATATGCAGCCAAAAACGGTAATCGAGCAGCAGAAAGAAAGTTTGAGCGAGTGCTATGCTAATATGTAGCTAACTGTTAATGTGTTACGCACATACATATTCAGCCTGTTGTTCTGTGTACTATTGTGTACCATTAGCTGAATAACTTGACTTGCCAGATTACCAATATCTGTTCTTGGTCTTGGATTTTAAATAAATGAAGTTAATATTTCAGTTAACAGTTTTCAGTTGTTTTCAGTGGTAGACTACAGGAGCACTGAGCAGCATATAGCGCCCTGTAGACGGTAATGTTTTCTCTTGGTTCTTGGTTCTAAATGAATGCGATTTATAGTCCGGTGCGACTTATATATGTTTTTTCTGCCATGATGTATTTTTGGACTGATGCGACCTATACTCAGGTGCGACTTATAGTCCGAAAAATACGGTATATGTTGCCGTTAGGTGCAGTTATTTCAAAGCACAAAATGTCTTTTCATCTGTACGCAGACGACCTACAGGTTTACCTTCCGGTTGTCCCTGCTTGTCCTGATAGTCTTCAGTCCATCAACAGATGCTTAGTGGACATCAGATTGTGGCTGTCCCAGAGTTTCCTCTGTTTGAATGAGGATAAAACTGAATGTATTGTGTTCGGCACATCCAACCTGCCCAGTGTCTCAGCTCCTGGTCCTTTTGCTTTGGCCCCCATCTCAACCATGTTGTCAAAAATCTGGGGGTAAAACTAGACAGCAGTCTAAAATTTGACGAACAAATAGATTCGGTGGTTAGGGCAAGCTTTTTTCAGCTTTGCCCCTCCTTTCAAAAGTTAAACCCTTTTTAAGTCGTGCTGGCCTGGAGAAAGCCATCCATGCTTTTATTAGCTCCCGTATAGACTACTGCAATGCACTCTGGGAGTTCACCAAACTGGACTTCATCGTTTGCAGCTTGTGCAAAACGCTGCTGCTCGACTGTAACTAACAGTCGTAAACACGAGCACATAACACCTGTCCTGTCCCTGCACTGGCTCCTGTCCAGTTTAGAATTCATTTTAAAATCTTAATGTTTGTTTTTAATGCACTCACGGGCCTTGCACCTTCTTATTTGTGTAAGATTCTGACCCCTCACAAACCCAGCAGAGCTCTACGTTTTGCTGGACAACATCTGCTGAAGGTGCCCTGGTCCCGGTTCAAACAGTGGCCGATCGTTCTTTTGCAGTGGTCGCTCCTAAACTCTGGAACTCTTTGTCCAGTGAGTTATGTTCCATCACTGACCTGCCTCTGTTTAAAGCCAAACTTAAAACCTTTTTATTTAAAATGGCTTTTTGCACTTATTGGCTCTGCTCTGTTTTTATTGTGTAAATATGTTTTTAAACCTTTTTGTAAATATGTTTATTTTTTATTAATGTTGTTAAGCTCCTTGGTTCAATCTGTAGTTGTTGGAAGGTGCTATATAAATAAATATTGATTGATTACATCCTCAGAGAAGGAAAGATCTTTTTTTAGATAAGTTCTTTTTGCCTTTATCTGATGTTAGACAGACGGAGGGACTAGTGTTTAATGTTTCCACCTGAGAGTCACACCAAGGCCAAGCTGAGCCGAGACAAACCGAGTGCTTCCCCAATTACCTGTAGTCGGTCCTTGTCCTCTGTTTCGTCCCCTGTTCTGACCTCGGTTCTGTCCTTTGTTCTGTCCTCTGTTCTGTCCTCTGTTCTGTCCTTTGTTCTGTCCTTTGTTCTGTCCTCTGTTCTGTCCTCTGTTCTGTCCTCTTTTCTGTCCTCTGTTCTGTCCTTTGTACTGTCCTCTGTTCTGTCCTTTGTTCTGTCCTCTGCTCTGTCCTCTGTTCTGTCCTTTGTTCTGTCCTCTGTTCTGTCCTAGGTTCTGTCCTCTGCTCTGTCCTTTGTTCTGTCCTTTGTTCTGTCCTCTCTTCTGTCCTTTGTTCTGTCCTCTGCTCTGTCCTCTGTTCTGTCCTTTGTTCTGTCCTCTGTTCTGTCCTAGGTTCTGTCCTCTGCTCTGTCCTCTGCTCTGTCCTCTGCTCTGTCCTCTGTTCTGTCCTCTGTTCTGTCCTTTGTTCTGTCCTCTGTTCTGTCCTCTTTTCTGTCCTCTGTTCTGTCCTCTGTTCTGTCCTCTGTTCTGTCCTCTGCTCTGTCCTTTGTTCTGTCCTCTGCTCTGTCCTCTGTTCTGTCCTTTGTTCTGTCCTCTGTTCTGTCCTAGGTTCTGTCCTCTGCTCTGTCCTTTGTTCTGTCCTTTGTTCTGTCCTCTGTTCTGTCCTCTGTTCTGTCCTTTGTTCTGTCCTCTCTTCTGTCCTCTCTTCTGTCCTCTGCTCTGTCCTCTGCTCTGTCCTCTGTTCTGTCCTCTGTTCTGTCCTCTGTTCTGTCCTTTGTTCTGTCCTCTGTTCTGTCCTCTTTTCTGTCCTCTGTTCTGTCCTCTGCTCTGTCCTCTGTTCTGTCCTCTGTTCTGTCCTTTGTTCTGTCCTCTGTTCTGTCCTCTGTTCTGTCCTCTGTTCTGTCCTTTGTTCTGTCCTCTGTTCTGTCCTTTGTTCTGTCCTTTGTTCTGTCCTCTGTTCTGTCCTCTTTTCTGTCCTCTGTTCTGTCCTCTGCTCTGTCCTCTGTTCTGTCCTCTGTTCTGTCCTCTGTTCTGTCCTCTGTTCTGTCCTTTGTTCTGTCCTTTGTTCTGTTCTCTGTTCTGTCCTTTGTTCTGTCCTCTGCTCTGTCCTCTGTTCTGTCCTTTGTTCTGTCCTCTGTTCTGTCCTAGGTTCTGTCCTCTGCTCTGTCCTTTGTTCTGTCCTTTGTTCTGTCCTCTCTTCTGTCCTCTGTTCTGTCCTCTGCTCTGTTCTCTCTGTTCTGTCCTTTGTTCTGTCCTCTTCTGTCCTCTGCTCTGTCCTTTGTTCTGTCCTCTGTTCTGTCCTTTGTTCGTTCTGTCCTCTGTTCTGTCCTCTGTTCTGTCCTTTGTTCTGTCCTCTGCTCTGTCCTCTGTTCTGTCCTCTGTTCTGTCCTTTTGTTCTGTCCTCTGTTCTGTCCTTTGTTCTGTCCTCTGCTCTGTCCTCTGTTCTGTCCTTTGTTCTGTCCTCTGCTCTGTCCTCTGTTCTGTCCTTTGTTCTGTCCTCTGTTCTGTCCTAGGTTCTGTCCTCTGCTCTGTCCTTTGTTCTGTCCTTTGTTCTGTCCTCTCTTCTGTCCTCTGTTCTGTCCTCTGCTCTGTCCTTTGTTCTGTCCTCTGTTCTGTCCTCTGCTCTGTCCTCTTCTGTCCTTTGTTCTGTTCTCTGTTCTGTCTCTAGGTTCTGTCCTTTGTTCTGTCCTCTGTTCTGTCTCTCTGCTCTGTCCTCTGTTCTGTCTCTTTGTTCTGTCCTCTGCTCTGTCCTCTGTTCTGTCCTCTGTTCTGTCTCTCTGCTCTGTCCTCTCTTTCTGTCCTTTGTTCTGTCCTCTGTTCTGTCTCTAGGTTCTGTCCTTTGTTCTGTCCTCTTCTGTCCTCTCTGTTCTGTCCTCTCTGCTCTGTCCTTTGTTCTGTCCTCTGTTCTGTCTCTCTGCTCTGTCCTTTGTTCTGTCCTCTGTTCTGTCCTTTGTTCTCTGTCCTTTGTTCTGTCTCTCTGTTCTGTCTCTCTGTTCTGTCCTTTGTTCTGTCTCTCTGCTCTGTCCTCTGTTCTGTCCTCTCTGTTCTGTCCTTTGTTCTGTCCTCTGTTCTGTCCTCTTTGTTCTCAGTCCTCTGCTCTCTGTCCTCTGTTGTCCTCTGTCCTCTGTTCTCTTTTGTTCTGTCCTCTCTGCTCTGTCCTCTGTTCTGTCCTTTGTTCTGTCCTCTGTTCTGTCTCTAGGTTCTGTCCTCTGCTCTGTCCTTTGTTCTGTCCTCTGTTCTGTCCTCTGCTCTCTGTCCTCTCTGTTCTGTCCTCTGTTCTGTCCTCTGCTCTGTCCTTTGTTCTGTCCTCTGTTCTGTCCTCTGCTCTGTCCTCTCTTCTGACCTTTGTTCTGTCCTCTGTTCTGTCCTAGGTTCTGTCCTTTGTTCTGTCCTCTGCTCTGTCCTCTGTTCTGTCCTTTGTTCTGTCCTCTGTTCTGTCCTTTGTTCTGTCCTCTGCTCTGTCCTCTGTTCTGTCCTTTGTTCTGTCCTCTGTTCTGTCCTAGGTTCTGTCCTCTGCTCTGTCCTTTGTGTTCTGTCCTCTCTTCTGTCCTTTGTTCTGTCCTCTGCTCTGTCCTCTGTTCTGTCCTTTGTTCTGTCCTCTGTTCTGTCCTAGGTTCTGTCTGCTCTGTCCTCTGCTCTGTCCTCTGTTCTGTCCTCTGTTCTGTCCTCTGTTCTGTCCTTTGTTCTGTCCTCTGTTCTGTCCTCTCTTTCTGTCCTCTGTTCTGTCCTCTGCTCTGTCCTCTGTTCTGTCCTCTGTTCTGTCTGTCCTCTGCTCTGTCCTTTGTTCTGTCCTCTGCTCTGTCCTCTGTTCTGTCCTTTGTTCTGTCCTCTGTTCTGTCCTAGGTTCTGTCCTCTGCTCTGTCCTTTGTTCTGTCCTTTGTTCTGTCCTCTGTTCTGTCCTCTCTCTGTTCTGTCCTTTGTTCTGTCTCTCTCTGTCTCTCTGTCCTCTCTGTCCTCTGCTCTGTCCTCTGCTCTGTCCTCTGTTCTGTCTCTGTTCTGTCCTCTGTTCTGTCTCTTTGTTCTGTCCTCTGTTCTGTCCTCTTTTCTGTCCTCTGTTCTGTCCTCTCTGCTCTGTCCTCTGTTCTGTCCTCTGTTCTGTCTCTTTGTTCTGTCCTCTGTTCTGTCTCTCTGTTCTGTCCTCTCTGTTCTGTCCTTTTGTTCTGTCCTCTGTTCTGTCCTTTGTTCTGTCCTTTGTTCTGTCCTCTGTTCTGTCCTCTGTTCTGTCCTCTGTTCTGTCCTCTGCTCTGTCCTCTGTTCTGTCCTCTGTTCTGTCCTCTGTTCTGTCCTCTGTTCTGTCCTTTGTTCTGTCCTTTGTTCTGTTCTCTGTTCTGTCCTTTGTTCTGTCCTCTGCTCTGTCCTCTGTTCTGTCCTTTGTTCTGTCCTCTGTTCTGTCCTAGGTTCTGTCCTCTGCTCTGTCCTTTGTTCTGTCCTTTGTTCTGTCCTTTCTGTCCTCTCTTCTGTCCTCTGTTCTGTCCTCTGCTCTGTTCTCTGTTCTGTCCTTTGTTCTGTCCTCTGTTCTGTCCTCTGCTCTGTCCTTTGTTCTGTCCTCTGTTCTGTCCTTTGTTCTGTCCTTTGTTCTGTCCTCTGTTCTGTCCTCTGTTCTGTCCTCTGCTCTGTCCTTTGTTCTGTCCTTTGTTCTGTCCTCTCTTCTGTCCTCTGTTCTGTCCTCTGCTCTGTTCTCTGTTCTGTCCTTTGTTCTGTCTCTCTGTTCTGTCCTCTCTGCTCTGTCCTTTGTTCTGTCCTCTGTTCTGTCCTTTGTTCTGTCCTTTGTTCTGTCCTCTGTTCTGTCCTCTGTTCTGTCCTTTGTTCTGTCCTCTGCTCTGTCCTCTGTTCTGTCCTCTGTTCTGTCCTTTGTTCTGTCCTCTGTTCTGTCCTTTGTTCTGTCCTCTGCTCTGTCCTCTGTTCTGTCCTTTGTTCTGTCCTCTGCTCTGTCCTCTGTTCTGTCCTTTGTTCTGTCCTCTGTTCTGTCCTAGGTTCTGTCCTCTGCTCTGTCCTTTGTTCTGTCCTTTGTTCTGTCCTCTCTTCTGTCCTCTGTTCTGTCCTCTGCTCTGTCCTTTGTTCTGTCCTCTGTTCTGTCCTCTGCTCTGTCCTCTCTTCTGTCCTTTGTTCTGTCCTCTGTTCTGTCCTAGGTTCTGTCCTTTGTTCTGTCCTCTGTTCTGTCCTCTGCTCTGTCCTCTGTTCTGTCCTTTGTTCTGTCCTCTGCTCTGTCCTCTGTTCTGTCCTCTGTTCTGTCCTCTGCTCTGTCCTCTCTTCTGTCCTTTGTTCTGTCCTCTGTTCTGTCCTAGGTTCTGTCCTTTGTTCTGTCCTCTCTTCTGTCCTCTGTTCTGTCCTCTGCTCTGTCCTTTGTTCTGTCCTCTGTTCTGTCCTCTGCTCTGTCCTTTGTTCTGTCCTCTGTTCTGTCCTTTGTTCTGTCCTTTGTTCTGTCCTCTGTTCTGTCCTCTGTTCTGTCCTTTGTTCTGTCCTCTGCTCTGTCCTCTGTTCTGTCCTCTGTTCTGTCCTTTGTTCTGTCCTCTGTTCTGTCCTTTGTTCAGTCCTCTGCTCTGTCCTCTGTTCTGTCCTTTGTTCTGTCCTCTGCTCTGTCCTCTGTTCTGTCCTTTGTTCTGTCCTCTGTTCTGTCCTAGGTTCTGTCCTCTGCTCTGTCCTTTGTTCTGTCCTCTGTTCTGTCCTCTGCTCTGTCCTCTGTTCTGTCCTCTGTTCTGTCCTCTGCTCTGTCCTTTGTTCTGTCCTCTGTTCTGTCCTCTGCTCTGTCCTCTCTTCTGACCTTTGTTCTGTCCTCTGTTCTGTCCTAGGTTCTGTCCTTTGTTCTGTCCTCTGTTCTGTCCTCTGCTCTGTCCTCTCTGTTCTGTCCTTTGTTCTGTCCTCTGCTCTCTGTCCTCTGTTCTGTCCTCTGTTCTGTCCTCTGCTCTGTCCTCTGTTCTGTCCTTTGTTCTGTCCTCTGTTCTGTCCTAGTTCTGTCCTTTGTTCTGTCCTCTCTGTTCTGTCCTCTGTTCTGTCCTCTGCTCTGTCCTCTGTTCTGTCCTCTGTTCTGTCCTCTGCTCTGTCCTCTGTTCTGTCCTTTGTTCTGTCCTCTGTTCTGTCCTAGGTTCTGTCTCTTTGTTCTGTCTCTCTGTTCTGTCCTCTGCTCTGTCCTCTCTGTTCTGTCCTTTGTTCTGTCCTCTGTTCTGTCCTTTGTTCTGTCCTCTCTGTTCTGTCCTCAGGTTCTGTCTCTTTGTTCTGTCCTCTGTTCTGTCCTCTGCTCTGTCCTCTGTTCTGTCCTTTGTTCTGTCCTCTGTTCTGTCCTTTGTTCTGTCCTCTGTTCTGTCCTCTGCTCTGTCCTCTCTCTGTCCTTTGTTCTGTCCTCTGTTCTGTCCTTTGTTCTGTCCTTTGTTCTGTCCTCTCTTCTGTCCTCTGTTCTGTCCTCTGCTCTGTCCTTTGTTCTGTCCTCTGTTCTGTCCTCTGCTCTGTCCTCTCTTCTGTCCTTTGTTCTGTCCTCTGTTCTGTCCTAGGTTCTGTCCTTGTTCTGTCCTCTGTTCTGTCCTCTGCTCTGTCTCTCTGTTCTGTCCTTTGTTCTGTCCTCTGCTCTGTCCTTTTGTTCTGTCCTCTCTGTTCTGTCCTCTCTGCTCTGTCCTCTCTTCTGTCCTTTGTTCTGTCCTCTGTTCTGTCCTAGGTTCTGTCCTTTGTTCTGTCCTCTCTTCTGTCCTCTGTTCTGTCCTCTGTTCTGTCCTAGGTTCTGTCCTTTGTTCTGTCCTCTCTTCTGTCCTCTGTTCTGTCCTCTGCTCTGTCCTTTGTTCTGTCCTTTGTTCTCTGCTCTGTCTCTCTGTTCTGTCCTTTGTTCTGTCCTCTGTTCTGTCCTAGGTTCTGTCCTCTGCTCTGTCCTTTTTTCTGTCCTTTGTTCTGTCCTCTCTTCTGTCCTCTCTTCTGTCCTCTGTTCTGTCCTTTGTTCTGTCCTCTGCTCTGTCCTCTGTTCTGTCCTCTGTTCTGTCCTTTGTTCTGTCCTCTGTTCTGTCCTCTGTTCTGTCCTCTGTTCTGTCCTCTGTTCTGTCCTTTGTTCTGTCCTCTGTTCTGTCCTTTGTTCTGTCCTCTGCTCTGTCCTTTGTTCTGTCCTCTGTTCTGTCCTCTGCTCTGTCCTCTCTTCTGTCCTCTGTTCTGTCCTTTGTTCTGTCCTCTGTTCTGTCCTCTGTTCTGTCCTTTGTTCTGTCCTCTGTTCTTTCCTTTGTTCTTTCCTCTGCTATGTCCTTTGTTCTGTCCTCTGTTCTGTCCTCTGTTCTGTCCTCTGCTCTGTCCTCTCTTCTGTCCTCTGTTCTGTCCTCTGTTCTGTCCTTTGTTCTGTCCTCTGCTCTGTCCTCTGTTCTGTCCTTTGTTCTGTCCTCTGTTCTGTCCTTTGTTCTGTCCTCTGCTCTGTCCTCTGTTCTGTCCTCTGTTCTGTCCTTTGTTCTGTCCTCTGTTCTGTCCTTTGTTCTTTCCTCTGTTCTGTCCTCTGTTCTGTCCTCTGTTCTGTCCTTTGTTCTGTCCTCTGTTCTGTCCTCTGTTCTGTCCTCTGCTCTGTCCTCTGTTCTGTCCTTTGTTCTGTCCTCTGCTCTGTCCTCTCTGTTCTGTCCTCCTCTGTTCTGTCCTCTGTTCTGTCCTCTGTTCTGTCCTCTGCTCTGTCCTCTGTTCTGTCCTTTGTTCTGTCCTTTGTTCTGTCCTTTGTTCTTTCCTCTGCTATGTCCTTTGTTCTGTCCTCTGTTCTGTCCTCTGCTCTGTCCTCTCTTCTGTCCTCTGTTCTGTCCTCTGTTCTGTCCTTTGTTCTGTCCTCTGCTCTGTCCTCTGTTCTGTCCTTTGTTCTGTCCTCTGTTCTGTCCTTTGTTCTGTCCTCTGCTCTGTCCTCTGTTCTGTCCTCTGTTCTGTCCTTTGTTCTGTCCTCTGTTCTGTCCTCTGCTCTGTCCTCTGTTCTGTCCTCTGTTCTGTTTGGACTCAGGTGAACCTCAGGTGGGACTGGTCTTTTATAGAGTGGTCTTTTATCTCCTGGAGCTGCTCTGTTTCCACCTGCTCCACATTTTATTACAGCACTTCACTCTTCACTCTTCCTCCTCCTCTTCCTCCTCCTCCTCCTCCTCCTCCTCCTCCTCCTCCTCAGATCCTCTTCAGTCTTTGCCTCAATATCATGTTCCGATTGTTTGGCTCTGACTTTGATTTGGAAAAAGTCCTTTAATTACAAAAAGGTGTGATTGATTTTATTTTTTTCCATTTTAAACCAAACACAAAGGTTTAAAAACCTGATTAAACACAACTGATTAAAAAGGTTTGGGGCCAAGAGTCGACTGAGAGCTTTAGACCTGGATTTTAAAGAGGAATAAAATTGAATAATGGACAGACACAGAGACAGAGCTTTAGTCCCAGTTTAAAGAACAAACAGTAAACAGAGTCAGACCAAAGAGAAGAACAGACAGACTGAGAGACCTGCTTCAGCTCCGTTTGTAGAATCTAAAGACGCACAGAGAGCTTTTAGAGGCAGACGACAGCTGCGCCCAGAGTCTTTCATCAGCGAGCACTCGGTAACAACATCAGACTAATGTCATCAGAGAGGCTCTTAGAGTCCGGACACAACACGAGAACACCAGAGAAAACAAGGAGAAAACAAGGAGAAAAGAGCTAAAGTCAGAGAATCCATCTTTACTTTCTCTGAGGACAGAGCAGACGCAGGGTTTAATGGAGAGGACTTCGACAGGAACGAGTTAAACTGAAATAAAAAGAATCTGCTCTGTATTAGTCTGTTTTTAATCACTTTTTAATTCATAAGAAATAAACTAGTGTTCATTTCCAGCACACAAACCTGAACGAACTCCTTTCTGCTAATGAGCTTTTATTAATCTATAAAATAAAAAATGCAGAGAAAACATCTCTAATATTTAATAAGTGTTGGAATCTAAAAAGATAAACTACACACATACATGATCTGTGATATGAGTTTATTAAATTAAAAACACATTTCATTCGGATGGGGTCCTGTTCTGAGTCCGACATTAGACCTCGACAGAACAAAGCTCAGACGAAGGGCTTGTGTTTCTTTACCTGCACCAACACATTTCTCTGGGCCCTGGTTTAGACAAAGAAAATGTCTGGGTTTGTTCTAATTTGATTATTTAGTCTTTTCTAAATCCCCTCTCAAAGCTTTTTCATCAGAGTTCTTCTTGATCTGAAGGTTTAACTGAAGTTCTGCTCAGAGCAGTGTCTCCCTCTGCTGTTCACACTGCACCACTGCACTGGCCCTGATGAATATTATTTGTTTTAAGCCTCTCATTTGGAGCTGTATCTCTGTGTTTTCCATTTGTCTATTTTCATTTAAATTTTCCTCTAAAAGTCTGCAGAAACTGAAACGACAGGGTCTCGTCTTTAAAAAGAACCTTTGAAAAGAGACAATACAGAGCATGGAAAGAGTAACAAGTAAAAAACCTGTGTCTGTTAGGGATATTTATAAAACCATCTTCACTTTTAACATGAACACAAGCTGAGAGCGCCCCCTGGTGGCCAGACAGGACTCCCGCAGCAGAGGTTTACAGTGGAATCGAATATAACAAGCCTGGTACTTAATGTTTGAAATATTAATGCTAATCACAGGGAATATGGACAACATAGGACAAACTAGCACCATTGACCACAACTATGACATTGAGGCGCTAAGAGAAGCCTGTGGGGATGACGACAACATGGAGCAACTAATAACACTCCCCTAAACAGCCCAAACCCCAAAAGAGTCTAAAAGAGGGGCGTGAAGGAGAAAGAAGCTGAAGGGAGTCACAACAGTTTAGCTAAATCTCTTTAGTCAATCCTGTTAAGATCTGATCTGGTCTGGACGAAAGACTGAAGAACAATGAGACACGTATTGACAATATACAGCGATGGGAAGTTTAACGTCCTGGAAGGCAACATAGAAAAGATCGAAATACATATTGACTCCATCACTCACAAAGACAATAAAAAAAACATTGGAAAGCTACAGCTGCTCCCTGAAAGAAAAGTGTTTGGAAAGTGCCAGATACAAGAGGGTCTGGACCTCAGGCTGGGGGGGTTCTGTGAGAAGGACGATGAAAACACCACAGAAGTAGTCATTGGTATCGTAACAAGAGTGGTGCCAATGGCTCCAACAATGGTACCAATAATAACAGTCTTGGCAGGAAAAGTCCAAGAGGCCAACAACCAGTGAACAGTGATGAAATATCAAACTAACACAGATGATTACTGGAGACTAACTGATCCCACAACAGTTCACATGGGTTTGTCCATCGGACTCTAACCAGCGATCAAGACTATTGGCTCACAGTCAATAATCAATGAGGTCCATAAAAGTGAGATCCTACCATCTCCGCTCAAAGTCGATTGTTTAATAAGCCTGTCCATAACACAACTATAACCCAAACAACTACACTCTCTTCTGTAATATCTGGAAATGTAACAATAGACCTTTATCAAAAAACCTTCTACTCACAAGTGAAGGGGATGCATATGTCAAATAAAAACAAATGGTGCCTTTGTACGACCCAGGGCTACATGCATTGAAGAAGCAGAAAAGAACACTAAGCATTTTTATGGTTTAGAAAAACCTAGACAAGAAAAAGTCAGTAAACTATATAAGGATGAAACAATGTTAGAAGACTTAGAACAAATTAAAAGAGAAATTCTACTTTTTACATTCACAAACCTACAGTGGTGGACAGTAACGAAGTAAATGTAATTCGTTACTGTACTTAAGTAGTTTTTTCCAGTATCTGTACTTTACTAAGTATTTCCATTAAGGGATACTTTTTACTTTACTTCACTACATTTCAACGTCAAATATCTTACTTTTTACTCAAGTACATTTTGCAAAATTAGTCGTTCCTTGTGTTTCCGTTAAATATTTTTGTAGAAGAAGACCTCAAAGACGTGTCTCAGTGGGAGTGTCAGGACCGGCTCAATAGACGCCTCATTCTCTACACGCGAGCTGATAAACATGAAAATAACAAATAAAAATACACCTGTGATGAAGTTTTGGTATTAGTAATGGCTGACTCTGATTCTGAGGGAGAACATCTACCTTTAGAGTCTTTTCAGCCGAGTGAAAGTGAGAATGAGCGAGAGTGAGTGTGTGTAACTTAGACGGCGCAGCTGCTCGTGCCTTTTTCAGCGTCTCTCATAAAGCACACGCTGTTTTTCCCACATTTTACCAAACATCAGTGAAAGAAACGGGAGGAAACTAGTCGTGAAGGATGTTGGAAAGGGAAGCCGTGAGCGCGTAGCACCTGCAGCTTTACCTTTAGCACAGGTGATAGAAGCCGGGGCGGGTGTACTGCCGTGGCCGCGATAGTGACAGGGAGTTTGGGAATAATGCGGCTTCTATTGACAGCTGTTTGGGACAAATACGTGTTGTTCATCCTGACACTTTACCCAGTAGAGGAGGGAGAGGCGATAGTCAGCGAGAATGTGCTAATCAAAGCAGCGATCGTAATAAAAGTGATGGCTGTGTGCTGTGCTTTATGAGAGGTCCCACACTCTAAAAAACTACTAACTATGCCACATGGATGGATAAGAAAAGATAAAGCAACTGCAACCACACACATACAGTACATGTGTATATTTCTCAGAACTATTTGCTTACGTTTTACTAGTTATGGTATATTAGAAGTTGTAGTTATTCTTTATTTCAGAAAAAGAAAAAAAAACTATTCTAATATGTTCATTAGTGTGTAAGTACTGAAAAACATAACCGCCAATATATAATGTCATGGTATGCAAATTATATGCAAATTAGATGCTTAAAATTTATTTACTTAAATACTTTGGGTCATACCTGACATTTTTCTAGTTCAGAGTAGGACTCTATCTCGTATCATTTTCAAACCACAGCCTTTTGAAATTTGGATCTCAAAAATCTGTATTTTTTAAATAATTCCTGGCGCCTAAAGGGGGCAAGAGACTGACAAAAATTATAAGGGCATTATAGCCTAGTACTTGGATACTTAAGTACATTTGAAGGCAAATACTTTTGTACTTTTACTCAAGTGAAAGTTAAAAGGGAGTACTTTTACTTTTACTGAAGTAATATTTTACCTAGTGTATCTGTACTTTAACTCAAGTACTTGGTTTGTGTACTTCGTCCACCACTGCAAACCTACATAAATCAAACCTTCAGAAAGAGGACTGTGAGGCCTTTTTTACATTAATTACAGAAAATATTAAAAAGATTTAGGAAGATAGATATCTACTTACCCATAATTCACAAGGAAGGAACTCCTCTACGCCCCATAGTCAGCAGCACAGATTCAGACACCTACAATGTAGCACCTGGCCACCATCTTGGCTCCATTGGTCGGCCACTCACAACACCATCTCATCAACTCACAAGACTTTACAAAATCCAACAACCCCCTACTACTACAGGACACATCTTTACCGGACCAACCACAGCCCGGACCACACCTGCAGTTTACTGGAGATATGTTTGAACACTACTTATTTCCAGTTCAGAGGTAACTTCTACAAAAACACGACCGTGCCATGGGGTCACCTGTCTCTCTGATTGTGGCTCACCTGTTCATGGAGGAAGTGGAGAACAGAGCTCTGGACTCTTTCCCAGGTGCAGGACCCAGTCACTGGTTCAGATATGTTAATGACACGTGGGTCAAAATCAGAACCAGGAAGTAGAATCCTTCACAAAACACATCAACACAGTGGACAAGAACATCAAGTTCACCTGTAACTGGACTAAACCAGGTCTAAACCAGGTCTAAACCAGGTCTAAACCAGGTCTAAACCAGGACTAAACCAGGTCTAAACCAGGTCTAAACCAGGTCTAAACCAGGTCTAAACCAGAACTAAATCAGGTCTAAACCAGGTCTAAACCAGGTCTAAACCAGGACTAAATCAGGTCTAAACCAGGTCTAAACCAGGTCTAAACCAGGTCTAAACCAGGACTAAATCAGGTCTAAACCAGGTCTAAACCAGGTCTAAACCAGAACTAAATCAGGTCTAAACCAGGTCTAAACCAGGTCTAAACCAGGACTAAACCAGGTCTAAACCAGGTCTAAACCAGGTCTAAACCAGGTCTAAACCAGGACTAAACCAGGTCTAAACCAGGTCTAAACCAGGACTAAACCAGGTCTAAACCAGGACTAAACCAGGACTAAACCAGGTCTAAACCAGGTCTAAACCAGGACTAAATCAGGTCTAAACCAGGTCTAAACCAGGACTAAACCAGGTCTAAACCAGGTCTAAACCAGGTCTAAACCAGGACTAAACCAGGTCTAAACCAGGTCTAAACCAGGTCTAAACCAGGTCTAAACCAGAACTAAATCAGGTCTAAACCAGGTCTAAACCAGGTCTAAACCAGAACTAAATCAGGTCTAAACCAGGTCTAAACCAGGTCTAAACCAGAACTAAATCAGGTCTAAACCAGGTCTAAACCAGGACTAAACCAGGTCTAAACCAGGTCTAAACCAGGACTAAATCAGGTCTAAACCAGGTCTAAACCAGGTCTAAACCAGGTCTAAACCAGGACTAAATCAGGTCTAAACCAGGTCTAAACCAGGTCTAAACCAGAACTAAATCAGGTCTAAACCAGGTCTAAACCAGGTCTAAACCAGGACTAAACCAGGTCTAAACCAGGTCTAAACCAGGTCTAAACCAGGTCTAAACCAGGACTAAACCAGGTCTAAACCAGGTCTAAACCAGGACTAAACCAGGTCTAAACCAGGACTAAACCAGGACTAAACCAGGTCTAAACCAGGTCTAAACCAGGACTAAATCAGGTCTAAACCAGGTCTAAACCAGGACTAAACCAGGTCTAAACCAGGTCTAAACCAGAACTAAATCAGGTCTAAACCAGGTCTAAACCAGGACTAAACCAGGTCTAAACCAGGTCTAAACCAGGACTAAATCAGGTCTAAACCAGGTCTAAACCAGGTCTAAACCAGGTCTAAACCAGGACTAAATCAGGTCTAAACCAGGTCTAAACCAGGTCTAAACCAGAACTAAATCAGGTCTAAACCAGGTCTAAACCAGGTCTAAACCAGGACTAAACCAGGTCTAAACCAGGTCTAAACCAGGTCTAAACCAGGTCTAAACCAGGACTAAACCAGGTCTAAACCAGGTCTAAACCAGGTCTAAACCAGGACTAAACCAGGTCTAAACCAGGACTAAACCAGGACTAAACCAGGTCTAAACCAGGTCTAATCCAGAACTAAACCAGGACTAAACCTTGACTAAACCAGGTCTAAACCAGGTCTAACCCAGGTCTAACCCAGGACTAAACTATGATTAAATCTGGACTAAACCTGGACTAAACCAGGTCTAAACCAGGTCTAAATCAGGTCTAAACCAGGTCTAAACCAGGACTAAACCAGGAATAAACCAGGTCTAAACCAGGACTAAACCTGGACTAAACCTGGACTAAACCAGGTCTAAATCAGGTCTAAACCAGGTCTAAACCAGGACTAAACCAGGACTAAACCTGGACTAAACCTGGACTAAACCAGGTCTAAACCAGGTCAAAACCAGGTCTAAACCAGGACTAAACTATGACTAAACCTGGACTAAACCTGGCTTAAACCAGGTCTAAACCAGGTCTAAACCAGGACTAAACCAGGACTAAACCTGGACTAAACCAGGTCTAAACCAGGTCAAAACCAGGTCTAAACCAGGACTAAACTATGACTAAACCTGGACTAAACCTGGCTTAAACCAGGTCTAAACCAGGTCTAAACCAGGACTAAACCAGGACTAAACCTGGACTAAACCTGGACTAAACCAGGTCTAAACCAGGTCAAAACCAGGTCTAAACCAGGACTAAACTATGACTAAACCTGGACTAAACCTGGCTTAAACCAGGTCTAAACCAGGTCTAAACCAGGACTAAACCAGGACTAAATCTGGACTAAACTAGGACTAAATCAGGACTAAACTAGGACTAAATCAGGACTAAACCAGGTCTAAACCAGGACTAAACTAGGACTAAATCTGGACTAAACCAGGACTAAACCAGGACTAAAACTGGACTAAACCAGGTCTAAACAGGACTAAACCATGTCTAAACCAGGTCTAAACCAGGACTAAACCAGGACTAAACAAGGACTAAACTATGTCTAAACTATGTCTGAACCAGGACTTGAACCAGGACTTTAACCAGGACTTGAACCAGGACTAAACCAGGACTTGAACCAGGTCTAAGGATATTTTTTATATATCGTTGTGATTTGTAGTTAGTTAGTCTCCAAATGTAATTGAGAAGGCACTATGCTGTTCCCGAATCTAAATAATATGTCTACAAACAAATTTATGTTTAATTGTAATAGTCCAAATCCAATCTAAAAACAACAATCTGACGGCTTCCGCTCTGGGAATAAAAATAATGGTACGCAATTCAAAGAAATATACAACCACTGCCCGCTTGGTCAAAAAATGTTTTTCCTTGCACTCTAACAACCCCACAGTGGACACTAGTGACTTATATAATGTTTAGGTGACCATAAATGGCACTTGGGTGACACCTTTTGGTCAAACCAAATTATAAAACATAAACGGAACAAAAATGTTGATGCAACACTTTTCCGCCATTTTTCTTGAGCTTTATTTAAAGATCTCAGACTCGTTCTGTGAACACTTAAGGCCCATTTCTTTCAAATATTGTTCACTAATCTGTCCAAATCTGTGTTACTGAGCACTTCTTTGCCAAGGTAATCCATCCACCTCACAGGTGAGGCATATCAAGATTCTGATTACAGTGCATGATTGTTGCACACGTGTGTCTTAGGCTGGCCACAATAAAAGGCCACTCTTAAATGTGCAGTTTTATCACAGCATAATGCCACAGATGTTGTAGGTTCTGAGGAAGCATACAGTTGGCTGTTGTCCATGAGTTGAATATTAATCTTTCTGCTATAAACCATCTCCAAAGGCATTTCAGAGACTTTGGCAGTACATCCAACTGTCCTCACAACCACAGACCACGTGTAACCACACCAGCCCAGGACCTCCACATCCAGCATCTTCACCTCCAAGAAGCTCTGAGACCATCCAACCGGACAGTTGCAACAACAGTTGTTTTGCATAAACAAAGAATTTCTTCCCCATCTGTCAGGAACCGTCTCAGGAAAGCTCATCTGTTCATTGACCTCATCGGGGTCTCCACCTGACGGCAGTTCGTCGTTGTAACCAACTTGAGTGGGCAAATGCTCACATTTGATGGCGTCTGGCACTTTGGAGGTGTTTTCTTCACAAATGGTGGTCACATCAGATACTGACTGGTTTTTGGACCTGCCCAGTCCCCTTCCACTACAGTGAAACTGCACATTTTAGAGTGGCCTTTTATTGTGGCCAGCCTAAGGCACACCTGTGCAATAATCATGCTCTCTAATCAGCATCTTGATGCCTCATCTGTGAGGTAGATGGATTAGCTCGGCCAAGGAGAAGTACTCACTAACACAGATTTGGACAGATTAGAGAACAATATTTGAGCGAAATGGGCCTTTTGTGTTCTCTGAAAAAGTCTTGAGATCTTTGAGTTCAGTTCATGAAAAAACAAAGTGTTGCGTTTAATTTTTTGCTCAGTACATACAACCAAAAAAAATTCATAAATATGGCTCACACAGACAGTAAATCATTTCAAAAGACATATATCTCTGACTGACTTCTGCAGAAGACTCCCTTTTGATTCACAGCACATGACATTTTCATATTCATTATATTTGCATATTTACAGATCTGTTGTGTCCCCTCTGAGGTGGGTCAGCTGCAGAGATTCAGGGTTCTGTCCCTGTCAAGAAACAGACTCACTGAGCTGCCGGACGAACTGGGGAACTGCACTCAGCTGGAGGTAATACTATTACCACAAATACAATCTAGAATACACTCTGATCGAACTCTGGTCTAACTCTGGTCTAACTCTGGTCTAACTCTGGCCTAACTCTGGCCTAACTCTGGTCTAACTCTGGTCTCACCCTGTCTCACTCTGGTCTCACTCTGGTCTCTCTCTGGTTTTACTCTGGTTTTACTGTGGTTTTACTCTGGTCTAAAGGCCCGTTCACACCGGGAAAAATTTTGCGTGCGATAATCGCCGACGTTTAACGCCTTGTGACTAAACAAAGGGCGCCAATGTGAGTGTGCAATCTGACGCAAAAAACGCCAGGTGTAAAAGCGTAATTTTTAAAAACGCCTCGGGTTCGCTTTTTTAGTTTGACGCGCCGCGTCAAAAACTATACGACCAATGAGATTGGCGCTTTTGCTCACTTGTCTGGAGCTTCTGAAGTTACAGTAAAACACAACTTGGGGGCGCTCAAACACAAAACGGTCTTGACGAACACACATACGTAACGCCGAAGAAGATATACGCCAAGTAGCGTCTACACTGCCGGGAAGAAATAAGACGAAGAAGATGCAAGGCAAGATGAATATAGAGCTGTTGGTCTCGTTGGTGTCGGAAAAAAAAGAACTATTTGACAAACGCGACAGCGATTACAAAAATCTTGATAAAAGAGAACTATTATGGAGTGGTATTGCACCATCTAATGTCATGTTCACTCGGCTCATCATTAGCAAAAATCGCTTGGGTGTGAACACAAAAAACGCGTTAAAAAACGCTGGCGAATAACGCGCGCTAATATTCGTCTCGGTGTGTACAGGCCTTAACTCTGGTCTAACTCTAACCTAACTCTGGCCTAACTCTGGTCTCACTCTGGTCTCACTCTGGCCTAACTCTGGTCTAACTCTGGCCTAACTCTGGTCTCACTCTGGCCTAACTCTGGTCTAACTCTGGTCTAACTCTGGTCTCACTCTGGTCTAACTCTGGTCTAACTCTGGCCTAACTCTGGCCTAACTCTGTCCTCACTCTGGTCTCACTCTGGTCTAACCCTGGTCTAATTCTGGTCTAACTCTGGTCTCACTCTGCTCTAACCCTGGTCTAACTCTGGCCTAACTCTGGTCTCACTCTGTTCTCACTTTGGCCTAACACTGGCCTAACTCTGGCCTATCTCTGGTCTCACTCTGGTCTAACTCTGGTCTCACTCTAGTCTAACTCTGGTCTCACATTGGTCTCACTCTGGTCTAACTCTGGCCTAACTCTGTTCTCTTTCTGGTCTCACTCTCGTCTCACTCTGGTCTAACTCTGGTCTCACTCTGGTCTAACTCTGGTCTCACTCTCGTCTCACTCTGGTCTAACTCTGGTCTCACTCTGGTCTAACTTTGGCATAACTCTGGTCTAACTCTGGCCTAACTCTGGTCTCACTCTGGTCTCACTCTGGTCTAACTCTGGCCTAACTCTGGTCTAACTCTGGCCTAACTCTGGTCTCACTCTGGTCTCACTCTGGTCTCACTCTGGTCTCACTCTGGTCTCACATTGGACTCACATTGTTCTCACTCTGGTCTAACTCTGGTCTATCCCTGGCCAAACTCTGGCCTAACTCTGGTCTAACTCTGGTCTCACTATGGTCTCACTCTGGCCTAAGTCTGGTCTCACTCTGGTCTCACTCTGGCCTCACTCTGGCCTAACTCTAAACTAACTCTGGCCTCACTCTGGTCTCACTCTGGTCTCACTCTGGACTCACTCTGGTCTCACTCTGGTGTCACGCTGGTCTTACTTTGGTCTCACTCTGTTCTCACTTTGGCCTAACTCTGGCCTAACTCTGGCCTATCTCTGGTCTCATTCTGTTCTCACTCTAGTCTCACTCTGGTCTAACTCTGGTCTTACTCTGGTCTAACTTTGACCTAACTCTGGTTTCACTCTGGTCTAACTCTGGTCTAACTCTGCTCTCATTCTGGTCTCACTCTGGTCACTCTCTTGTCTAACTCTGGTCTAACTCTGGCCTAACTCTGGTCTTACTCTGGTCTCACTCTGGTCTCACTCTGGTCTAGCTCTGGTTTCACTCTGGTCTAACTCTGAACTTACTCTGGCCTAACTCTGGCCAAACTCTGGTCTAAGTCTGGTCTAACTCTGGACTCAATCTGGTCTCAATCTGGTTTCACTATGGTCTAACTCTGGCCTCACTCTGGCCTAACTCTTGTCTCACTCTGGTCTAACTCTGGTCTCACAATGGTCTAACTCTGGTCTCACTCTGGTCTCACTCTGGTCTAACCCTGGTCTAACTCTGGTCTCACTCTGGTCTTACTCTGCTCTAACCCTGGTCTAACTCTTGCCTAACTCTGGCCTAACTCTGTCCTCACTCTGGTCTCACTCTGGTCTCACTCTGGTCTAACTCTGGTCTCACTCTGGTCTAACTCTGGTCTCACTCTGGCCTCACTCTGGTCTCACTCTGGTCTTACTCTGGTCTCACTCTGGCCTAGCTCTGGCCTAACTCTGGCCTAACTCTAGTCTCCCTATGGTCTCACAATGGTCTAACTCTGGTCTCACTCTGGTCTAACTCTGGTCTAACCCTAGTCTAACCCTGGTCTAACTCTGGCCTAACTCTGGTCTCACACTGGTCTCACTCTAGTCTAACTCTGGTCTATGTCTGGTCTAACTCTGGTCTCACCTCTGGTCTCACTCTGGTCTCACTCTGTTCTCACTCTGGCCTCACACTGGTCTCACTCTGGTCTCACTCTGTTCTAACTCTGGTCTCACTCTGGTCTCACTGGTCTTACTTTAGCCTAACTTTGGTCTAACTCTTGACTAACTCTGGCCTCACTCTGGTCTCACTCTGGTCTAACTCTGGCCTCACTCTGGTCTCACTCTGGTCTATCCCTGGCCTAACTCTGGTCTCAATCTGATCTAACCCTGGCCTAACCCTGGCCTAACCCTTGCCTAACTCTGGCCTAACTCTGGCCTAACTCTGGTCTCACTCTGGTCTAACGCTTTCTCACTCTGGTCTCACTCTGGTCTCACAATGGTCTCACTCTGGTCTCACTCTGGTCTAACTCTGGTCTCACTCTGGTCTTACTCTGGCCTAACTCTGGCCTAACTCTGGTCTCAATCTGGTCTCAATCTGGTCTAACTCTGGTCTAACTCTGGTCTAACTCTGGTCTCACTCTGGTCTCACTCTGGTCTCACATTGGTCTCACTCTGGTCTCACTCTGGTCTATCCCTGGCCTAACTCTGGCCTAACTCTGGTCTAACCCTTGTCTCACTCTGGTCTCACTCTGGTCTAACTCTGGTCTCACTCTGGTCTAACTCTGGTCTCACTCTGGTCTAACTCTGGTCTTACTCTGGTCTCACTCTGGTCTAACTCTGGTCTAACTCTGGTCTAACTCTGGTCTCACTTTGGTCTCACTCTGGTCTAACTCTGGTCTTACTCTGGTCTCACTCTTGTCTAACTCTGCTCTAACTCTGGTCTCACTCTGGTCTCACTTTGGTCTCATTCTGGTCTCAACTCTGGTCTCACTCTGGTCTCACTCTGGTCTATCCCTGGCCTAACTCTGGCCTAACTCTGGCCTAACTCTGGTCTCACTCTGGTCTCACTCTGGTCTAACTCTGGTCTAACTCTGGTCTCACTCTGGTCTCACTCTGGTCTCACTCTGGTCTAACTCTGGTCTCACTCTGGTCTAACTCTGGTCTCACTCTGGTCTAACTCTGGTCTTACTCTGGTCTCACTCTGGTCTAACTCTGGTCTAACTCTGGTCTAACTCTGGTCTCACTTTGGTCTCACTCTGGTCTAACTCTGGTCTTACTCTGGTCTCACTCTTGTCTAACTCTGCTCTAACTCTGGTCTCACTCTGGTCTCACTTTGGTCTCATTCTGGTCTCACATTGGTCTCACTCTGGTCTCACTCTGGTCTATCCCTGGCCTAACTCTGGCCTAACTCTGGCCTAACTCTGGTCTCACTCTGGTCTCACTCTGGTCTAACTCTGATCTAACTCTGGTCTCACTCTGGTCTAACTCTGGTCTCACTCTGGTCTCACTCTGTTCTCACTCTGGCCTAACTCTGGCCTAACTCTGCCCTAACTCTGGTCTCACTCTGGTCTCACTCTGGACTCACTCTGGTCTCACTCTGGTCTCACTCTAGTCTCACTCTGGTCTCACTCTGGTCTCACTATGATCTAACTCTGGTCTCACTCTGTTCTCACTTTGGCCTAACTCTGGCCTAACTCTGGCCTATCTCTGGTCTCACTCTGGTCTCACTTTGGTCTCATTCTGGTCTCACATTGGTCTCACTCTGGTCTCACTCTGGTCTATCCCTGGCCTAACTCTGGCCTAACTCTGGTCTCACTCTGGTCTCACTCTGGTCTAACTCTGATCTAACTCTGGTCTCACTCTGGTCTCATATTGGTCTCACATTGTTCTTACTCTGGTCTATCCCTGGCCTAACTCTGGTCTAACTCTGGTCTCACTCTGGTCTAACTCTGGTCTCACTCTGGTCTCACTCTGGTCTCACTCTGGCCTAACTCTGGCCTAACTCTGCCCTAACTCTGGTCTCACTCTGGTCTCACTCTGGACTCACTCTGGTCTCACTCTGGTCTCACTCTGGTCTCACTCTGGCCTAACTCTGGCCTATCTCTGGTCTCACTCTGGTCTAACTCTGGTCTCACTCTAGTCTAACTCTGGTCTCACATTGGTCTCACTCTGGTCTAACTCTGGCCTAACACTGTTCTCTTTCTGGTCTCACTCTCCTCTCACTCTGGTCTAACTCTGGTCTCACTCTGGTCTAACTCTGGTCTCACTCTCGTCTCACTCTGGTCTAACTCTGGTCTCACTCTGGTCTCACTCTGGTCTAACTCTGGCCTACCTCTGGTCTAACTCTGGTCTCACTCTGGTCTCACTCTGGTCTCACATTGGACTCACATTGTTCTCACTCTGGTCTAACTCTGGTCTATCCCTGGCCTAACTCTGGCCTAACTCTGGTCTAACTCTGGTCTCACTATGGTCTCACTCTGGCCTAAGTCTGGTCTCACTCTGGTCTCACTCTGGCCTCACTCTGGCCTAACTCTAAACTAACTCTAGCCTCACTCTAGTCTCACTCTGGTCTAACTCTGGTCTTACTCTGGTCTAACTTTGGCCTAACTCTGGTTTCACTCTGGTCTCACTCTGGTCTAACTCTGCTCTCATTCTGGTCTCACTCTGGTCACTCTCTTGTCTAACTCTGGTCTAACTCTGGCCTAACTCTGGTCTAACTCTGGCCTAACTCTGGTCTCACTCTGGTCTCACATTGGTCTCACTCTGGTCTTACTCTGGTCTCACTCTGGTTTCACTCTGGTCTAACTCTGAACTTACTCTGGCCTAACTCTGGCCAAACTCTGGTCTCACTCTGGTCTAAGTCTGGTCTAACTCTGGACTCAATCTGGTCTCAATCTGGTTTCACTATGGTCTAACTCTGGCCTCACTCTGGTCTCACTCTGGTCTAACCCTGGTCTAACTCTGGTCTAACTCTGGTCTCACTCTGGTCTAACTCTGGTCTCACTCTGGCCTCACTCTGGTCTCACTCTGGTCTTACTCTGGTCTCACTCTGGCCTAGCTCTGGCCTAACTCTGGCCTAACTCTGGTCTCCCTATGGTCTCACAATGGTCTAACTCTGGTCTCACTCTGGTCTAACTCTGGTCTAACCCTAGTCTAACCCTGGTCTAACTCTGGCCTAACTCTGGTCTCACACTGGTCTCACTCTAGTCTAACTCTGGTCTATGTTTGGTCTAACTCTGGTCTCACTCTGGTCTCACTCTGTTCTCACTCTGGCCTCACACTGGTCTCACTCTGGTCTCACTCTGTTCTAACTCTGGTCTCACTCTGGTCTCACTGGTCTTACTTTAGCCTAACTTGGTCTAACTCTTGACTAACTCTGGCCTCACTCTGGTCTCACTCTGGTCTAACTCTGGCCTCACTCTGGTCTCACTCTGGTCTATCCCTGGCCTAACTCTGGTCTCAATCTGATCTAACCCTGGCCTAACCCTGGCCTAACCCTTGCCTAACTCTGGCCTAACTCTGGCCTAACTCTGGTCTCACTCTGGCCTAACGCTTTCTCACTCTGGTCTCACTCTGGTCTCACAATGGTCTCACTCTGGTCTCACTCTGGTCTAACTCTGGTCTCTCTCTGGTCTAACCCTGGTCTCTCTCTGGTCTCACTCTGGTCTTACTCTGGCCTAACTCTGGCCTATCTCTGGTCTCACTCTGGTCTCACTCTGGTCTAAATCTGGTCTTACTCTGTCCTAACTCCGGCCTAACTCTAGTCTCACTCTGTTCTCAGTCTGGTCTCACTCTGGCCTCTCTCTGGTCTAACCCTGGTCTCTCTCTGGTCTAACTCTGGTCTAACTCTGGTCAAACTCTGGTCTCTTTCTGGTCTCACTCTGGTCTCACTCTGGTCTCACTCTGGTCTCACTCTGGTCTTACTCTGGCCTAACTCTGGTCTCAATCTGGTCTCAATCTGGTCTAACTCTGGTCTAACTCTGGTCTAACTCTGGTCTCACTCTGGTCTCACTCTGGTCTCACTCTGGTCTCACATTGGTCTCACTCTGGTCTCACTCTGGTCTATCCCTGGCCTAACTCTGGCCTAACTCTGGTCTAACCCTGGTCTCACTCTGGTCTCACTCTGGTCTAACTCTGGTCTCACTCTGGTCTAACTCTGGTCTCACTCTGGTCTAACTCTGGTCTTACTCTGGTCTCACTCTGGTCTAACTCTGGTCTAACTCTGGTCTAACTCTGGTCTAACTCTGGTCTCACTTTGGTCTCACTCTGGTCTAACTCTGGTCTTACTCTGGTCTCACTCTGGTCTAACTCTGGTCTCACTCTGGTCTTACTTTGGTCTCATTCTGGTCTCACATTGGTCTCACTCTGGTCTCACTCTGGTCTATCCCTGGCCTAACTCTGGCCTAACTCTGGCCTAACTCTGGTCTCACTCTGGTCTCACTCTGGTCTAACTCTGATCTAACTCTGGTCTCACTCTGGTCTCATATTCGTCTCACATTGTTCTTACTCTGGTCTATCCCTGGCCTAACTCTGGTCTAACTCTGGTCTCACTCTGGTCTAACTCTGGTCTCTCTCTGGTCTCACTCTGGTCTCACTCTGGCCTAACTCTGGCCTACCTCTGCCCTAACTCTGGTCTCACTCTGGTCTCACTCTGGACTCACTCTGGTCTCACTCTGGTCTCACTCTAGTCTCACTCTGGTCTCACTCTGGTCTCACTCTGGTCTAACTCTGGTCTTACTCTGTTCTCACTTTGGCCTAACTCTGGCCTAACTCTGGCCTATCTCTGGTCTCACTCTGGTCTAACTCTGGTCTCACATTGGTCTCACTCTCGTCTCACTCTGGTCTAACTCTGTTCTCACTCTGGTCTAACTCTGGTCTCACTCTCGTCTCACTCTGGCCTAACTCTGGTCTCACTCTGGTCTCACTCTGGTCTAACTTTGGCATAACTCTGGCCTAACTCTGGTCTAACTCTGGTCTCACTCTGGTCTCACTCTGGTCTAACTCTGGCCTAACTCTGGTCTAACTCTGGCCTAACTCTGGTCTCACTCTGGTCTCACTCTGGTCTCACATTGGACTCACATTGGTCTCACTCTGGTCTAACTCTGGTCTATCCCTGGGCTAACTCTGGGCTAACTCTGGTCTCACTATGGTCTCACTCTGGCCTAAGTCTGGTCTCACTCTGGTCTCACTCTGGCCTCACTCTGGCCTCACTCTGGCCTAACTCTAAACTAACTCTGGCCTCACTCTGGTCTCACTCTGGTCTCACTCTGGACTCACTCTGGTCTCACTCTGGCGTCACGCTGGTCTTACTTTGGTCTCACTCTGTTCTCACTTTGGCCTAACTCTGGCCTAACTCTGGCCTAACTCTGGCCTATCTCTGGTCTCATTCTGTTCTCACTCTAGTCTCACTCTGGTCTAACTCTGGTCTTACTCTGGTCTAACTTTGGCCTAACTCTGGTTTCACTCTGGTCTCACTCTGGTCTAACTCTGCTCTCATTCTGGTCTCACTCTGGTCACTCTCTTGTCTAACTCAGGTCTAACTCTGGCCTAACTCTGGTCTAACTCTGGCCTAACTCTGGTCTCACTCTGGTCTCACATTGGTCTCACTCTGGTCTTACTCTGGTCTCACTCTGGTCTCACTCTTGTCTATCCCTGGCCTAACTCTGGCCTAACTCTGGTCTAACTCTGGTCTCACTAAAAATCTTATGTTTTGTTTACTTCTTGAAGCAAAACGCACTTCTGTACCTTTGATATATCCGTGTGTGTTTGCTTCATTCTTGAAAGAATAAAACCTTATAATATAATCTGTCTCCGTGTCTCTCTGGATAATATAGGGATAAACAATTCTTATAACACTAACCAAGCTCAATCGTCGAAGGAAACCATCTGCACTCTCTTCCCAAGACCCTGTGCTCTTTAACCAGGTAACACTCACCAGGAACCAGGTAACACTCACCAGGAACAGGTAACGCTCATCTGGAACAGGTAATGCTCATCTGGAACAGGTAACACTCTCCTAGAACAGGTAACACTCTCCTAGAACAGGTAACACTCTCCTAGAACAGGTAACACTCACCTGGAACAGGTAACACTCTCCTAGAACAGGTAACACTCTCCTAGAACAGGTAACATTCAACTGGAACAGGTAACACGCATCTGGAACAGGTAACTCTCATCTGGAACAGGTAACACTCTCCTAGAACAGGTAACACTCTCCTAGAACAGGTAACACACACCTGGAACAGGTAACACTCTCCTAGAACAGGTAACACTCTCCTAGAACAGGTAACACTCACCTGGAACAGGTAACACTCTCCTGGAACAGGTAACACTCTCCTGGAACAGGTAACACTCTCCTGGAACAGGTAACACTCACCTGGAACAGGTAACACTCTCCTGGAACAGGTAACACTCACCTGGAACAGGTAACTCTCATCTGGAACAGGTAACACTCTCCTAGAACAGGTAACACTCTCTTCTGGAACAGGTAACACTCTCTCCTGGAACAGGTAACACTCTCCCGGAACTGGTAACTCTCTCTCCTGGAACAGGTAACACTCTCCTGTAACAGGTAACACTCTCCTGGAACAGGTAACACTCTCTCCTGGAACAGGTAACACTCTCTCCTGGAACAGGTAACACTCTCTCCTGGAACAGGTAACACTCTCCTGGAACAGGTAACACTCTCTCCTGGAACAGGTGACACTCTCCCGGAACTGGTAACTCTCTCTCCTGGAACAGGTAACACTCTCCTGGAACAGGTAACACTCACCTGGAACAGGTAACACTCTCATCTGGAACAGGTAACACCCTCTCCTGGAACAGGTAACACTCTCTCCTGGAACAGGTAACACTCTCTCCTGGAACAGGTAACACTCTCTCCTGGAACAGGTAACACTCTCTCCTGGAACAGGTAACACTCTCCCGGAACTGGTAACTCTCTCTCATGGAACAGGTAACACTTTCCTGGAACAGGTAACACTCTCCTGGAACAGGTAACACTCTCCCGGAACTGGTAACTCTCTCTCCTGGAACAGGTAACTGTCTCCTGGAACAGGTAACACTCTCCTAGAACAGGTAACACTCTCCTAGAACAGGTAACACTCTCTCCTGGAACAGGTAACACTCTCTCCTGGAACAGGTAACACTCTCTCCTGGAACAGGTAACACTCTCTCCTGGAACAGGTAAAACACTCTCCTAGAACAGGTAACACTCTCCTAGAACAGGTAACACTCTCCTGGAACAGGTAACACTCACCTGGAACAGGTAACACTCTCATCTGGAACAGGTGACACTCTTATCTGGAACAGGTAACACTCTCCTAGAACAGGTAACACTCTCCTGGAACAGGTAACACTCACCTGGAACAGGTAACACTCACCTGGAACATGTAACACTCACCTGGAACAGGTAACACTCTCATCTGGAACAGGTAACACTCTTATCTGGAACAGGTAACACTCTCCTAGAACAGGTAACACTCTCCTAGAACAGGTAACACTCTCTCCTGGAACAGGTAACACTCTCTCCTGGAACAGGTAACACTCTTATCTGGAACAGGTAACACTCTCCTAGAACAGGTAACACTCTCCTGGAACAGGTAACACTCACCTGGAACATGTAACACTCACCTGGAACAGGTAACACTCTCATCTGGAACAGGTAACACTCTTATCGGGAACAGGTAACACTCTCCTAGAACAGGTAACACTCTCTCCTGGAACAGGTAACACTCTCTCCTGGAACAGGTAAAACACTCTCCTAGAACAGGTAACACTCTCCTAGAACAGGTAACACTCTCCTGGAACAGGTAACACTCTTATCTGGAACAGGTAACACTCTCCTAGAACAGGTAACACTCTCCTGGAACAGGTAACACTCACCTGGAACAGGTAACACTCACCTGGAACATATAACACTCTCATCTGGAACAGGTAACACTCTCATCTGGAACAGGTAACACTCTCCTAGAACAGGTAACACTCTCTCCTGGAACAGGTAACACTCTCTCCTGGAACAGGTAACACTCTCTCCTGGAACAGGTAACACTCTCTCCTGGAACAGGTAACACTCTCCTGGAACAGGTAACACTCTCATCTGGAACAGGTAACACTCTCCTAGAACAGGTAACACTCACCTGGAACAGGTAACACTCTCATCTGGAACAGGTAACACTCTCCTGGAACAGGTAACACTCTCCTGGAACAGGTAACACTCTCCTAGAACAGGTAATACTCTCCTGGAACAGGTAACACTCTCTCCTGGAACAGGTAACACTCTCCTGGAACAGGTAACACTCTCCCGGAACTGGTAACTCTCTCTCCTGGAACAGGTAACACTCTCCTGGAACAGGTAACACTCTCCTGGAACAGGTAACACTCTCTCCTGGAACAGGTAACACTCTCCCGGAACTGGTAACTCTCTCTCCTGGAACAGGTAACACTCTCCTGGAACAGGTAACACTCACCTGGAACAAGTAACACTCTCCTAGAACAGGTAACACTCTCCTAGAACAGGTAACACTCTCTCCTGGAACAGGTAACACTCTCTCCTGGAACAGGTAACACTCTCTCCTGGAACAGGTAAAACACTCTCCTAGAACAGGTAACACTCTCCTAGAACAGGTAACACTCTCCTGGAACAGGTAACACTCTCCTGGAACAGGTAACACTCACCTGGAACAGGTAACACTCTCATCTGGAACAGGTAACACTCTTATCTGGAACAGGTAACACTCTCCTAGAACAGGTAACACTCTCCTGGAACAGGTAACACTCACCTGGAACAGGTAACACTCTCCTGGAACAGGTAACACTCACCTGGAACATGTAACACTCACCTGGAACAGGTAACACTCTCATCTGGAACAGGTAACACTCTCTCCTGGAACAGGTAACACTCTCTCCTGGAACAGGTAACACTCTCTCCTGGAACAGGTAACACTCTCTCCTGGAACAGGTAACACTCTCTCCTAGAACAGGTAACACTCTCCTAGAACAGGTAACACTCTCCTGGAACATATAACACTCTCATCTGGAACAGGTAACACTCTCCTGGAACAGGTAACACTCACCTGGAACAGGTAACACTCTCCTGGAACAGGTAACACTCTCCTAGAACAGGTAACACTCTCCTGGAACATATAACACTCTCATCTGGAACAGGTAACACTCTCATCTGGAACAGGTAACACTCTCCTGGAACAGGTAACACTCACCTGGAACAGGTAACACTCACCTGGAACAGGTAACACTCTCTCCTGGAACAGGTAAGACACTCTTCTAGAACAGGTAACACTCACCTGGAACAGGTAACACTCTCTCCTGGAACAGGTAAGACACTCTCCTAGAACAGGTAACACTCACCTGGAACAGGTAACACTCTCATCTGGAACAGGTAACACTCTCCTGGAACAGGTAACACTCTCCTGGAACAGGTAACACTCACCTGGAACAGGTAACACTCACCTGGAACAGGTAACACTCTCTCCTGGAACAGGTAACACTCTCCTGGAACAGGTAACACTCTCCTGGAACAGGTAACACTCTCCTGGAACAGGTAACACTCTCCTAGAACAGGTAATACTCTCCTAGAATAGGTAACACTCTCCTGGAACAGGTAAAACTCACCTGGAACAGGTAACACTCTCCTGGAACAGGTAACTCTCATCTGGAACAGGTAACACTCTCCTAGAACAGGTAACACTCTCCTGGAACAGGTAACACTCTCCTGGAACAGGTAACACTCTCCCGGAACTGGTAACTCTCTCTCCTGGAACAGGTGACACTCTCCTGAAACAGGTAACACTCTCCTGGAACAGGTAACACTCTCCCCTGGAACAGGTAACACTCTCCCGGAACTGGTAACTCTCTCTCCTGGAACAGATAACACTCTCCTGGAACAGGTAACACTCTCCTGGAACAGTCTGCGCAGGTAGACTCTGGTTGCCTCTGAAGTCTGCCTTCTGTTGGTGACTCTGTGTTTCAGGCTGGAGCTGCTGTACCTGGACCTTAGTGACATCAAAGACGTGTCTCAGGTAAAGACATAACAGGTATTTGGTTGGTGAGAGGTTCTGGTTCCTGCAGGAGCTCCATCAGATCTGTGGACTCCAGAGACTGGCCTGTCACCCTCTGGGCTCCACATCGTTCACAGCCTTCTGCTCAAACCCATCAAAGAGGCTCTGGAAGTTACTCTACAACTAAAGTCAAAGTCAAAGTCAATGTCTGCTTTATTGTCAATTTCCACATGTACAGTACATACATACAGAGACTCTCAGTCCCCGGTGCATACAGATAACATTATCATTAAAGCCTAAAAAATAACTCAAATTTAAAAATGTAGATACAACTATACAATAAGGGAGTGATAAAAAAAAAAAGACATAATAAAATTAAAAAATAAAGCTAAAAATCAATTTAAATAAAGCAGCGCAAGGTGAGTGACAGATACCTCCAGGCCACGTAGAACATTTTAGAACTCAACTAGAACAAAGAAAGATCTAACACAGAACCTGCTAGAACCACCGTAGATTCTTGTTAGAGGTCGTTAAAGTTCATTGATCTGATAAAGCTTCAGAGGGACGCTGTCATTTGTAATAAAAGAAGAGCTAAATACATTCATCAAAGTATTGAGTAGGTGTGACCTTAAACCTGCTCCGGCCTCAACTCCTTTGTATTACATAAATATTTCTGAAAAAAGCAGAATTTCATTTCAAAAAAGACATTTTGATCAACATTAGTCTAAATTGTTCAAGGCATTTAATTTTATTAGCTTTATCTTGTTTAACAGGTGGAACTACCATGAGTCAAAGCTAAGCGTCAACAGAGCAAGGCTGGTTTATTATGGCTCCAACCTCTATTTAGGAAACGTTATGTTAAAGCTTGCCATAACATAACAAAATGTTCAAAGAACATGTTTTATTAGTCATGCTAAGTTCTGTTTGTCCTCTCTTGTACTGTGAGATTAATAATAAAAAAAGAGTCCAAAATGAATACAACAAAGCTGCCCTAGAGAAAACAGTCTGACTCTGGTCCGACTCTGGTCCGACTCTGGTCCGGCTCTGGTCCGACTCTGGTCCGACTCTGGTCCGACTCTGGTCCGGCTCTGGTCCGACTCTGGTCCGACTCTGGTCCGACTCTGGTCCGACTCTGGTCTTTCTTGGAGAATGTATTTCTGCTGCAGTAGTGGTGTGTGTCCACCAGGAGGCGCTCTGAGTCCATGTATTGTGAGTGAAAAGGTCTTTGTGTGAGTCTCACACTGAGGCCTTTATTAAACCTGAGCTGAGTTTGAACACGGCTTCACTGCAGGAGAATATATCTACTGGAAAAAACTCCTCCACAGAAAATACTCAAACACAGAGAAATGCACAAAAACAAGGAGAAAACAGGAGCAAATATAAACCTTACATGAGGAACAAAATCTGAGGTATTTCAGACAAAACCACAAAGAAGAAATATCCAATACAAAAATATAAAAACAAAAAATAGTTTAGGAAAATGATAAAATATAAAATGTAATACATTTAAATAAATTTACATCACAAAATGTCAAATGTAAAATAATTTAAAGACATTTAAAACTATAACAAGAATGAAAAATAAATTACTTTAAATACATACATTTAAGTGAAATCAACAATGTTACAGAGACTTTAGTTTTTGCTCATCTCGATGTTTAACCAAATCCTAATGAACCCTTAAATGTAATAAAGCAGTGCATTGTGGGAAGTGTTGTTCATCAGCTCTGGTCTAATGCCCAGAACAGGGTTAAGACACAACTGCATTTGGATCGATCTGTGATAAATGAGATTAATGGGAGCAGCAGTGCACTGTGGGTAATGTAGTCATGTCTCAGAGTTCTGCATTTACAAGTGAGGAAAACAATGGAAGCAATTTGAACAACACAAGGAACGAAAAACACAAGTGCACCAGAAACTAGTCAGTTTAAACCCAGCACAGTTACAAAAGATAGAATTTATTTATTTATTTATTTTTTAAGAAAAGGAAAAAATTGAAAGGAAGAGATGTGTTTTCAGGTGTTTTTTAAAGATGGCTACAGAATCTGCTGATCTTGTAGCAGCAGTAGATCATTCCACCAAAGTGGAACAGATCCAGAGAAGGTACGTGAGAGTGATTTTTTATAGGTCCGTTCTGTGGTTCTTCACAGAGAACTGCTCCTGACTAATTCCTGACTTTAACAGCCTTTTCTTATTAATAACGATTGAATGGTCTATTAAACCAATAAAGCAGTGCATCGTGCAAAGGTAATGTGTTTAGTTTGTTAAACGGTCAGTGACATTTGACACAGAACCATACCTGGCTTTAATGATTCAGCTAATAGACTATTACAATAATAAAGTAGGGCATCATGGGTGCTGTAGTTTTGTTTTCAGACGCTGCGGTCAGTTATTAGACAGTTTACGGCCAGTACACAGTTAACTGCGCTGCGCCTGGCTCTAATCATTAAAGAATGTGTACTCTCTCTCTCCGTTCATCACCGTTGTCTCTCCACCGTCGTGACGTCAGCCGCGCTGTGGCTTGAGCTCTGAGTGGCGCGCGGAGAAGGAGGAGACCGCGAGAGAGGCACGGAGTTACCGGGAGCCTCCGCGAGCGCGTCCAGGAGCCACATCAACGGAGACGCGCGGGTCACAAGCGGGACTTTTTAACGCACTTTTTTGTTCGGTTCCTCTTCGGAGGGGCTCGTGCACGTGATGGACATGGAGCGAACTGGAACTTTACTGCTTCTGCTCGTGCACGCGCTCATGGGACCGCTGACGAGGGCGCGCGCGGACTGCTTCAAAGGTAAGACCCAAAAAAGGAAATTAATATATAAAGAAAAGGTGACGAACAAAGAGAACCGGGCCGACAGCGGGAGGTCTTTAGAGCTGTGGCCGGGTTTGAGGCGTTGTTGTCCGGTTGCGGTGAGCTCCAGGAGTCGGTCCAAGTTTCCAGCCCTGGGTCTGTCTTTTCTCCGCCTCTTTTTCTGTCACAGTCCACGGAGAGAAAAGTTCCCCAACCGAGGGAAGGAGGCGAGAGGCCGCGGAGAGGACAGAGGCGGCAGGAAACACGGGAAGGGAGTTTAGACAGAACCGGGACCGACATCGGAAGGTCCGCCGATCAGTTCCCGGGGACGAGGGGGGGGGGGCTACAACATGTCCGCGCTCCGTGTGGGGTTCTGTTCAGTCCTGGTCTGAGACTGAGCTTAACCCTGGTGTTGTCCTGGGTTAGTCCTACAATCTCCAAACGAACCTGTACTAGACCTGGTCTAGACCTGGTCTAGTCCTAGTTTAGACCTGGTTTAGTCTTGGTTTAGTCCTGGTTTAGTCCTGGTTTAGACCTGGTTTAGTCCTGGTTTAGACCTGGTTTAGTTCTGGTTTAGTTCTGGTTTAGTTCTGGTTTAGACCTGGTTTAGTCCTGGTTTAGACCTGGTTTAGTCCTGGTTTAGACCTGGTTTAGACCTGGTTCAGACCAGGTTTAGTCCTGGTTTAGACCTGGTTTAGTTCTGGTTTAGTTCTGGTTTAGACCTGGTTTAGTCCTGGTTTAGACCTGGTTTAGTCCTGGTTTAGTTCTGGTTTAGTTCTGGTTTAGTTCTGGTTTAGACCTGGTTTAGTCCTGGTTTAGACCTGGTTTAGTCCTGGTTTAGACCTGGTTTAGTTCTGGTTTAGTTCTGGTTTAGACCTGGTTTAGTCCTGGTTTAGTCCTGGTTTAGTCCTTGTTTAGACCTGGTTTAGACCTGGTTTAGACCTGGTTTAGTTCTGGTTTAGTTCTGGTTTAGTTCTGGTTTAGACCTGGTTTAGTCCTGGTTTAGTCCTGGTTTAGACCTGGTTTAGACCTGGTTTAGTTCTGGTTTAGTTCTGGTTTAGTTCTGGTTTAGTCTTGGTTTAGTCCTGGTTTAGTCCTGGTTTAGACCTGGTTTAGTCCTGGTTTAGACCTGGTTTAGTTCTGGTTTAGTTCTGGTTTAGTTCTGGTTTAGACCTGGTTTAGTCCTGGTTTAGTCCTGGTTTAGTCCTTGTTTAGACCTGGTTTAGACCTGGTTTAGTTCTGGTTTAGACCTGGTTTAGTCCTGGTTTAGTTCTGGTTTAGTTCTGGTTTAGTCCTGGTTTAGACCTGGTTTAGACCTGGTTTAGACCTGGTTTAGACCTGGTTTAGTCCTGGTTTAGACCTGGTTTAGACCTGGTTTAGTTCTGGTTTAGTCCTGGTTTAGTTCTGGTTTAGACCTGGTTTAGTCCTGGTTTAGTCCTGGTTTAGTTCTGGTTTAGTTCTGGTTTAGTCCTGGTTTAGTTCTGGTTTAGACCTGGTTTAGTCCTGGTTTAGTCCTGGTTTAGACCTGGTTTAGACCTGGTTTAGACCTGGTTTAGTTCTGGTTTAGACCTGGTTTAGTCCTGGTTTAGTTCTGGTTTAGACCTGGTTTAGTCATAGTTTAGTCCTGGTTTAGTTCTGGTTTAGTTCTGGTTTAGTCCTGGTTTAGTTCTGGTTTAGACCTGGTTTAGTCCTGGTTTAGTTCTGGTTTAGACCTGGTTTAGTCATAGTTTAGTCCTGGTTTAGTCCTGGTTTAGTTCTGGTTTAGTTCTGGTTTAGTCCTGGTTTAGTTCTGGTTTAGACCTGGTTTAGTTCTGGTTTAGTCCTGGTTTAGACCTGGTTTAGACCTGGTTTAGACCTGGTTTAGACCTGGTTTAGTCCTGGTTTAGTCCTGGTTTAGTCCTGGTTTAGTCCTGGTTTAGTCCTGGTTTAGACCTGGTTTAGTTCTGGTTTAGTCCTGGTTTAGTCCTGGTTTAGACCTGGTTTAGTCCTGGTTTAGTCCTGGTTTAGTCCTGGTTTAGACCTGGTTTAGTCCTGGTTTAGTCCTGGTTTAGACCTGGTTTAGTCCTGGTTTAGTCCTGGTTTAGTCCTGGTTTAGTTCTGGTTTAGACCTGGTTTCATCCTGGTTTAGTTCTGGTTTAGTTCTGGTTTAGTCCTGGTTTAGTTCTGGTTTAGACCTGGTTTAGTCCTGGTTTAGTCCTGGTTTAGACCTGGTTTAGACCTGGTTTAGTTCTGGTTTAGTCCTGGTTTAGTCCTGGTTTAGTTCTGGTTTAGTCCTGGTTTAGTCCTGGTTTAGACCTGGTTTAGTCCTGGTTTAGTCCTGGTTTAGTCCTGGTTTAGTCCTGGTTTAGTCCTGGTTTAGACCTGGTTTAGTTCTGGTTTAGTCCTGGTTTAGTCCTGGTTTAGACCTGGTTTAGTCCTGGTTTAGTCCTGGTTTAGACCTGGTTTAGTCCTGGTTTAGTCCTGGTTTAGTCCTGGTTTAGTTCTGGTTTAGACCTGGTTTAGACCTGGTTTAGTCCTGGTTTAGTTCTGGTTTAGTTCTGGTTTAGTTCTGGTTTAGTCCTGGTTTAGTTCTGGTTTAGACCTGGTTTAGTCCTGGTTTAGACCTGGTTTAGACCTGGTTTAGACCTGGTTTAGTCCTGGTTTAGTTCTGGTTAAGTTCTGGTTTAGACCTGGTTTAGTTCTGGTTTAGTTCTGGTTTAGTCCTGGTTTAGTTCTGGTTTAGTCCTGGTTTAGACCTGGTTTAGACCTGGTTTAGTCCTGGTTTAGTCCTGGTTTAGACCTGGTTTAGACTTGGTTTAGTTCTGGTTCAGACCTGGTTTAGACCTGGTTTAGTCCTGGTTTAGACTTGGTTTAGTCCTGGTTTAGACCTGGTTTAGTTCTGGTTCAGACCTGGTTCAGACCTGGTTTAGACCTGGTTTAGTCGTGTTTTAGTCGTGTTTTAGTCCTGGTTTAGTCCTGGTTTAGTCCTGGTTTAGTCGTGTTTTAGTCCTGGTTTAGTCGTGTTTTAGTCCTGGTTTAGTTCTGGTTTAGTCCTGGTTTAGTCCTGGTTTAGTCCTGGTTTAGACCTGGTTTAGTTCTGGTTCAGTCCTGGTTCAGACCTGGTTTAGACCTGGTTTAGTCGTGTTTTAGTCGTGTTTTAGTCCTGGTTTAGTCGTGTTTTAGTCCTGGTTTAGACCTGGTTTAGTCCTGGTTTAGTTCTGGTTTAGTCCTGGTTTAGTCCTGGTTTAGACTTGGTTCAGACCTGGTTTATTCTTTGAAAAGAGACACATTAAAGCATCTGTAAAAGCTTCAGAAAAGCCACAGTGAGGGTTTAGTCCTGGACTGAGTCTGTGGTTTTCTAACCCTTTTTGTAAAAGAGAAATTAAAAGGAATGAGTCTAGTTTTAATGAACATTTAGGCTCTGATGGAAACAGCTCTTTGCAACATCAGTGTCTTGTTGTACAATAATTAAAATATAATTCAGCAGAACTCTAGCTTTCTCAATATCCCTCCTTTAAGGAAACACGGAAAGAAGGAAGGTAGAAAAGAAAGAGAAGTTAGTGTTAGCAGGTTTGATCTGAACGTGAAATTTACAGTGACACATTTTAAACTTAGTTTGCTTTAATAAACAACTTGGAATCATTATGTGTTGGAAAATAATTTTATAAAACAGTCACAGTCGACTCAGATCATGGTGTTCTGATCCAGTTTGTCTTTGTGTTCTTCACTAAAGACTGGGGAAGATGTCTGGACCAGAATATTCATGATCATAAGAAAGAGAAGGCGTTCAGTTTGAACCTGAATGACTGTAAATAATTTCCTGTGTGGTGCTTTTGGAAGCAGACGACACTTTAGATCTGATCATATTCAGCTCTTCTTTTGTGTTTAAATATGTTTGAGACATGTTTTCGTCTCACACACATTGTTCTTCATGAGCTGCTGCTGAACCCAGGAACAGTAAAGACTTGTTATATTTATTTGTTGTGTTATAGCATCACAGTTGTTTTGTCGAACTAATGTAATGGTAAAAATTCTCATTTTATTCAGAAACTTGAAACGAGAAGCTCAAGAAAAAAGATTTTGCACAGCGTTTTTTTTTTATAAACCACAGTGTTCACTGTGTCTGTGAAGGTTCTCGGTCATCCAGGTCATCTTAAAGAAAAGGTTATTACTAACAGAGAGCTGAGCCTTTTCTCTAGAGGGAGGGGTCGGAGTGACCACAGAAGGGGCAGAGCATTATGAAGGGGCCCCTCTGAAGAATCACAAACTGGAGTAGGCTCTACTTTAACTCGTATGGACGATAATATATACACGGTAACATGTGTTTAATTCATTGAACTAAAGTCCTGGAGCAGCTCTGGCCTAAAGGGCATCTGTGGAATCCAGTTCACTCATTAATCCTGGAGTTTGTTACATTTAATTACAATATTTCTTGTTAAAATCTCAGTTGAAGGACTGGTTTATGCGTCTTACCGTTTACTTTTTTATGTTTTAAGTGTAAAGTTCAAAATGAGAGTCATCATTAGGGCTGTGGTGGGGCACTTAAAGTGTAAAAGACAAAGTTCTGTAGTTTGTAATGATTATATTCATAACAAAATAATAGCTGACTATTTCACTATATTCACTTTCATTTGGATCATAAGACTTTATATTATTTATCAAATAAACTCCACGAGCCTTTCTGTTAGCTGGCTTTGGACTTGTTTGATTTGTAATTGGCCAGTAAAAAAAAGTGGCTGGTGGGGGTGATATTGGGGGGAGGGGCTAATAGATGCATTGTTATGCTATAGTGCACACTACAGCAACAGAGAGCAGCATCATTTCATACAATTTAAGAACAATCCGTTGCCTATACAACTTAAGACATGCCTGAAAACTAGGACTACTGCATTCCTTGGCTTTGATTAAAAATATATATTAACAAACAAATACAAATACTGTACAAATCCATCTGCTGTTGTCCCTTTGTTGATCACAATTTAGTCTCTTCTTATAATAGTCTCCGTTTTCTTAAAAAATCCTCACAAACTTCATCAGTGTCTTCTTACAGCCACCATATTTATGACTAACACTAACTACATTTACCGCCGTGTCCTTTTAAAGGCTTAGACCATAGACTCCTATTCACCAATATTGTTCTTACCACAGAGCAACAAAATGATTGGTTACACCCGGGCTTTTCTGCTGTTACTACATTGTAAAACAATAGTTATATATATATGTGTGTGAAATATAGATGAGATCGCTGTTTATTTCTGCTCTCGCCTCGGTTTGGAATAAGAAACCGCCCTGGTATCCGCTCTACTGCTGGACATGTTAACTAGCGACGCTAACGTGGCTTGCTTGTTGACACCCGGCTGTGTTTGATTTCTCTGATTGGTTAACATTCCGCTTGTAAACTCCGCCCTTTAAATGGAATACAACGAACAGGGACCAGACTAACTTCTTTGAATAGAACAGGAAAATGGTTAGTCGTGGCGAGCGAGGCAAGTCACAACCAGGACATTTAGACATTTAGACTCTAAGCAAATAAAACCCAGGTCTACGTAAACAAATAGCACAACACCTCAGCTTCAACTCAACAAAAACTCAGACGCACTGACGACATCGTCCCGTCCCAGGGTCACTGTCCCAGTCACTGCCTTAAATACTGTAGAAATCCAGCGGTGGTTACTTTGTTAATCTTTTGAGATTGACACAGGTGATACAGGGGCTACAGGGGGTACAGGTGATACAGGTGATACAGGGGTACAGGGGTACAGGTGATACAGGGGTACAGGGGTACAGGTGATACAGGTGATACAGGGGGTACAGGGGGTACAGGTGATACAGGGGGTACAGGGGGTACAGGTGATACAGGTGATGACAGGTGATACAGGGGGTACAGGGGGTACAGGTGATACAGGTGATACAGGTGATGACAGGTGATACAGGGGGTACAGGTGATACAGGTGATACAGGGGTACAGGTGATACAGGTGATACAGGTGATACAGGGGTACAGGGGTACAGGTGATACAGGTGATACAGGTGATGACAGGTGATACAGGGGGTACAGGTGATACAGGGGATACAGGGGGTACAGGTGATACAGGTGATACAAGTGATACAGGTGATACAGGGGATACAGGTGATACAAGTGATACAAGTGATACAGGTGATACAAGTGATACAGGGGATACAGGTGATACAAGTGATACAGGGGATACAGGGGATACAGGTGATACAGGGGATACAGGTGATACAAGTGATACAGGGGATACAGGGGATACAGGTGATACAAGTGATACAGGCGATACAGGGGATACAGGTGATACAAGTGATACAGGTGATACAGGGGATACAGGTGATACAAGTGATACAAGTGATACAGGTGATACAGGTGATACAGGTGATACAGGTGATACAGGGGAAACAGGTGATACAAGTGATACAGGTGATACAGGGGATACAGGTGATACAGGTGATACAAGTGATACAGGTGATACAGGTGATACAAGTGATACAGGTGATACAGGTGATACAGGTGATACAGGGGATACAGGTGATACAAGTGATACAAGTGATACAAGTGATACAGGTGATACAGGTGATACAAGTGATACAAGTGATACAGGTGATACAAGTGATACAGGTGATACAGGGGATACAGGTGATACAAGTGATACAGGTGATACAGGGGATACAAGTGATACAGGTGATACAGGTGATACAAGTGATACAGGTGATACAGGGGATACAGGTGATACAAGTGATACAGGTGATACAGGTGATACAAGTGATACAGGTGATACAGGGGATACAGGTGATACAAGTGATACAAGTGATACAAGTGATACAGGTGATACAGGGGATACAGGTGATACAAGTGATACAGGTGATACAGGGGATACAGGTGATACAAGTGATACAGGTGATACAGGTGATACAAGTGATACAAGTGATACAGGTGATACAGGTGATACAGGTGATACAGGATACAGGGGATACATGTGATACAGGTGATGACAGGTGATAACGGGGGATACAGGTGATACAGGTGATACCTGGTATACAGGTGATACAGGGGATACAGGTGATACAAGTGATACAGGTGATACAGGTGATACAAGTGATACAGGTGATACAGGGGGTACAGGTGATACAGGTGATACAGGGGGTACAGGTGATACAGGTGATACAGGTGATACAGGTGATGACAGGTGATACAGGGGGTACAGGGGGTACAGGTGATACAGGTGATACAGGTGATGACAGGTGATACAGGGGGTACAGGTGATACAGGTGATACAGGGGGTACAGGTGATACAGGGGTACAGGGGGTACAGGTGATACAGGTGATACAGGTGATGACAGGTGATACAGGGTACAGGTGATACAGGATACAGGGGTACAGGTGATACAGGTGATACAAGTGATACAGGTGATACAGGGGATACAGGTGATACAAGTGATACAAGTGATACAGGTGATACAAGTGATACAGGTGATACAGGTTATACAGGTGATACAGGTGATACAGGGGATACAGGTGATACAAGTGATACAAGTGATACAAGTGATACAGGTGATACAAGTGATACAAGTGATACAGGTGATACAGGGGATACAGGTGATACAGGTGATACAGGGGATACAGGTGATACAAGTGATACAGGGGATACAGGGGATACAGGTGATACAGGGGATACAGGTGATACAAGTGATACAGGGGATACAGGGGATACAGGTGATACAAGTGATACAGGCGATACAGGGGATACAGGTGATACAAGTGATACAGGGGATACAGGTGATACAAGTGATACAGGTGATACAGGGGATACAGGTGATACAAGTGATACAAGTGATACAGGTGATACAGGTGATACAGGGGATACAGGTGATACAAGTGATACAGGTGATACAGGGGATACAGGTGATACAGGTGATACAAGTGATACAGGTGATACAGGTGATACAAGTGATACAAGTGATACAGGTGATACAGGTGATACAGGGGATACAAGTGATACAAGTGATACAGGTGATACAGGTGATACAAGTGATACAGGTGATACAAGTGATACAAGTGATACAGGTGATACAGGTGATACAGGTGATACAAGTGATACAGGTGATACAAGTGATACAAGTGATACAAGTGATACAGGGGATACAAGTGATACAGGTGATACAGGTGATACAAGTGATACAAGTGATACAGGGGATACAAGTGATACAGGTGATACAGGTGATACAAGTGATACAGGTGATACAGGGGATACAGGTGATACAAGTGATACAGGGGATACAGGGGATACAGGTGATACAAGTGATACAGGCGATACAGGGGATACAGGTGATACAAGTGATACAGGGGATACAGGTGATACAAGTGATACAGGTGATACAGGGGATACAGGTGATACAAGTGATACAAGTGATACAGGTGATACAGGTGATACAGGGGATACAGGTGATACAAGTGATACAGGTGATACAGGGGATACAGGTGATACAGGTGATACAAGTGATACAGGTGATACAGGTGATACAAGTGATACAAGTGATACAGGTGATACAGGTGATACAGGGGATACAAGTGATACAAGTGATACAAGTGATACAGGTGATACAGGTGATACAAGTGATACAGGTGATACAAGTGATACAAGTGATACAAGTGATACAGGGGATACAAGTGATACAGGTGATACAGGGGATACAGGTGATACAAGTGATACAAGTGATACAGGTGATACAAGTGATACAGGTGATACAGGGGATACAGGTGATACAAGTGATACAGGTGATACAGGGGATACAAGTGATACAAGTGATACAGGTGATACAGGTGATACAAGTGATACAGGTGATACAGGGGATACAGGTGATACAAGTGATACAGGTGATACAGGTGATACAAGTGATACAGGTGATACAGGGGATACAGGTGATACAAGTGATACAAGTGATACAAGTGATACAGGTGATACAGGGGATACAGGTGATACAAGTGATACAGGTGATACAGGGGATACAGGTGATACAAGTGATACAGGTGATACAGGTGATACAAGTGATACAAGTGATACAGGTGATACAGGTGATACAGGGGATACAGGTGATACAAGTGATACAGGTGATACAGGGGATACAGGTGATACAAGTGATACAAGTGATACAAGTGATACAGGTGATACAGGGGATACAGGTGATACAAGTGATACAGGTGATACAGGGGATACAGGTGATACAAGTGATACAGGTGATACAGGTGATACAAGTGATACAAGTGATACAAGTGATACAGGTGATACAGGTGATGACAGGTGATAACGGGGGATACAGGTGATACAGGTGATACCTGGTATACAGGTGATACAGGGGATACAGGTGATACAAGTGATACAGGTGATACAGGTGATACAAGTAATACAGGTGATACAGGGGATACAGGTGATACAGGTGATACAGGATACAGGGGATACATGTGATACAAGTGATACAGGTGATACAGGGGATACAGGTGATACAAGTGATACAGGTGATACAGGTGATACAGGGGATACAGGTGATACAAGTGATACAGGTGATACAGGTGATACAAGTGATACAGGTGATACAGGGGATACAGGTGATACAAGTGATACAGGTGATACAGGTGATACAAGTGATACAAGTGATACAAGTGATACAGGTGATACAGGTGATGACAGGTGATAACGGGGGATACAGGTGATACAGGTGATACCTGGTATACAGGTGATACAGGTGATACAGGTGATACAAGTGATACAGGTGATACAGGGGATACAGGTGATACAGGTGATACAGGATACAGGTGATACAAGTGATACAAGTGATACAAGTGATACAGGTGATACAGGGGATACAGGTGATACAAGTGATACAGGTGATACAGGGGATACAGGTGATACAAGTGATACAGGTGATACAGGTGATACAAGTGATACAAGTGATACAAGTGATACAGGTGATACAGGTGATGACAGGTGATAACGGGGGATACAGGTGATACAGGTGATACCTGGTATACAGGTGATACAGGGGATACAGGTGATACAAGTGATACAGGTGATACAGGTGATACAAGTGATACAGGTGATACAGGGGATACAGGTGATACAGGTGATACAGGATACAGGGGATACATGTGATACAGGTGATGACAGGTGATAACGGGGGATACAGGTGATACAGGTGATACCTGGTATACAGGTGATACAGGGGATACAGGTGATACAGGGGATACAGGTGATACAGGTGATACAGGTGATACAGGTGATACAGGATACAGGGGATACATGTGATACAGGTGATGACAGGTGATAACGGGGGATACAGGTGATACAGGTGATACCTGGGATACAGGTGATACAGGGGTACAGGGGATACAGGTGATACAGGGGATACAGGTGATACAGGTGATACAGGTGATACAGGGGATACAGGTGATGACAGGGGATACAGGGGATACAGGTGATACAGGTGATACAGGGGATACTTGGGATACAGGTGATAACGGGGTATACAGGTGATACAGGTGATACAGGTGGTACAGGGGTACAGGGGTACAGGTGATACAGGGATACAGGTGATTCAGGTGATACAGGGTATACAGGTGATACAGGTGATGACAGGGGATACAGGTGATACAGGTGATACAGGTGATACAGGATACAGGGGATACAGGTGATACAGGGGATACTTGGGATACAGGTGATAACGGGGGATACAGGTGATACAGGTGATACCTGGGATGCAGGTGATACAGGTGATACCTGGGATGCAGGTGATACAGGTGGTACAGGGGGTACAGGGGATACAGGTGATACAGGGGGTACAGGTGATACAGGTGATACAGGTGATACCTGGGATGCAGGTGATACAGGTGGTACAGGTGATACCTGGGATGCAGGTGATACAGGTGATACAGGGGATACAGGTGATACAGGTGATACCTGGGATGCAGGTGATACAGGTGGTACAGGTGATACAGGTGATACCTGGGATGCAGGTGATACAGGTGATACAGGGGATACAGGTGATACAGGTGATACAGGTGATAACGGGGGATACAGGTGATACAGGTGATACCTGGGATACAGGTGATACAGGTGGTACAGGGGGTACAGGGGATACAGGTGATACAGGGGGTACATGTGATACAGGTGATACAGGTGATACCTGGGATGCAGGTGATACAGGTGGTACAGGGGGTACAGGTGATACAGGGGATACAGGTGATACAGGTGATAACGGGGGATACAGGTGATACCTGGGATGCAGGTGATACAGGTGGTACGGGGGTACAGGTGATACAGGTGATACAGGGGATACCTGGGATGCAGGTGATACAGGTGGTACAGGGGGTACAGGTGATACAGGTGATACAGGGGATACAGGTGATACCTGGGATACAGGTGATACAGGTGGTACAGGGGGTACAGGGGATACAGGTGATACAGGTGATACCTGGTATACAGGTGATACAGGGGATACAGGTGATACAAGTGATACAGGTGATACAGGTGATACAAGTGATACAGGTGATACAGTACAGGTGATACAGGTGATACAGGGGTACAGGTGATACAGGTGATACAGGTGATACAGGTGATGACAGGTGATACAGGGGGTACAGGGGGTACAGGTGATACAGGTGATACAGGTGATGACAGGTGATACAGGGGGTACAGGTGATACAGGTGATACAGGGGGTACAGGTGATACAGGTGATACAGGTGATACAGGGGTACAGGGGTACAGGTGATACAGGTGATACAGGTGATGACAGGTGATACAGGGGTACAGGTGATACAGGGGATACAGGGTACAGGTGATACAGGTGATACAAGTGATACAGGTGATACAGGGATACAGGTGATACAAGTGATACAAGTGATACAGGTGATACAAGTGATACAGGTGATACAGGTTATACAGGTGATACAGGTGATACAGGGGATACAGGTGATACAAGTGATACAAGTGATACAAGTGATACAGGTGATACAAGTGATACAAGTGATACAGGTGATACAGGGGATACAGGTGATACAAGTGATACCGGGGATACAGGTGATACAAGTGATACAGGTGATACAGGGGATACAGGTGATACAAGTGATACAAGTGATACAGGTGATACAGGTGATACAGGGGATACAGGTGATACAAGTGATACAAGTGATACAGGTGATACAGGGGATACAGGTGATACAGGTGATACAAGTGATACAGGTGATACAGGTGATACAAGTGATACAAGTGATACAGGTGATACAGGTGATACAGGGGATACAAGTGATACAAGTGATACAAGTGATACAAGTGATACAAGTGATACAGGTGATACAGGTGATACAAGTGATACAGGTGATACAAGTGATACAGGTGATACAGGTGATACAGGTGATACAGGTGATACAAGTGATACAGGTGATACAAGTGATACAAGTGATACAAGTGATACAGGGGATACAAGTGATACAGGTGATACAGGTGATACAAGTGATACAAGTGATACAGGGGATACAAGTGATACAGGTGATACAGGTGATACAAGTGATACAGGTGATACAGGGGATACAGGTGATACAAGTGATACAAGTGATACAGGTGATACAGGTGATACAGGTGATACAAGTGATACAAGTGATACAGGTGATACAGGTGATACAGGTGATACAAGTGATACAAGTGATACAGGTGATACAGGGGATACAGGTGATACAAGTGATACAGGTGATACAGGTGATACAAGTGATACAGGTGATACAGGGGATACAGGTGATACAAGTGATACAGGTGATACAAGTGATACAGGTGATACAGGGGATACAGGTGATACAAGTGATACAGGGGATACAAGTGATACAAGTGATACAGGTGATACAGGTGATACAAGTGATACAGGTGATACAGGGGATACAGGTGATACAGGTGATACAGGTGATACAAGTGATACAGGTGATACAGGGGATACAGGTGATACAAGTGATACAAGTGATACAAGTGATACAGGGGATACAGGTGATACAAGTGATACAGGTGATACAGGGGATACAGGTGATACAAGTGATACAGGTGATACAGGTGATACAAGTGATACAAGTGATACAGGTGATACAGGTGATACAGGTGATACAGGATACAGGGGATACATGTGATACAGGTGATGACAGGTGATAACGGGGGATACAGGTGATACAGGTGATACCTGGTATACAGGTGATACAGGGGATACAGGTGATACAAGTGATACAGGTGATACAGGTGATACAAGTGATACAGGTGATACAGGGGATACAGGTGATACAGGTGATACAGGATACAGGGGATACATGTGATACAGGTGATGACAGGTGATAACGGGGGATACAGGTGATACAGGTGATACCTGGTATACAGGTGATACAGGGGATACAGGTGATACAGGGGATACAGGTGATACAGGTGATACAGGTGATACAGGTGATACAGGATACAGGGGATACATGTGATACAGGTGATGACAGGTGATAACGGGGGATACAGGTGATACAGGTGATACCTGGGATACAGGTGATACAGGGGGTACAGGGGATACAGGTGATACAGGGGATACAGGTGATACAGGTGATACAGGTGATACAGGGGATACAGGTGATGACAGGGGATACAGGGGATACAGGTGATACAGGTGATACAGGTGATACAGGGGATACTTGGGATACAGGTGATAACGGGGTATACAGGTGATACAGGTGATACAGGTGGTACAGGGGGTACAGGGGGTACAGGTGATACAGGGGATACAGGTGATTCAGGTGATACAGGGTATACAGGTGATACAGGTGATGACAGGGGATACAGGTGATACAGGTGATACAGGTGATACAGGATACAGGGGATACAGGTGATACAGGGGATACTTGGGATACAGGTGATAACGGGGGATACAGGTGATACAGGTGATACCTGGGATGCAGGTGATACAGGTGGTACAGGGGTACAGGGGATACAGGTGATACAGGGGTACAGGTGATACAGGTGATACAGGTGATACCTGGGATGCAGGTGATACAGGTGGTACAGGTGATACAGGTGATACCTGGGATGCAGGTGATACAGGTGATACAGGGGATACAGGTGATACAGGTGATACAGGTGATAACGGGGGATACAGGTGATACAGGTGATACCTGGGATACAGGTGATACAGGTGGTACAGGGGGTACAGGGGATACAGGTGATACAGGGGGTACAGGTGATACAGGTGATACAGGTGATACCTGGGATGCAGGTGATACAGGTGGTACAGGGGGTACAGGTGATACAGGGGATACAGGTGATACAGGTGATAACGGGGGATACAGGTGATACCTGGGATACAGGTGATACAGGTGGTACAGGGGATACAGGTGATACAGGGGGTACAGGTGATACAGGTGATACCTGGGATGCAGGTGATACAGGTGGTACAGGGGGTACAGGTGATACAGGTGATACAGGGGATACAGGTGATACCTGGGATACAGGTGATACAGGTGGTACAGGGGGTACAGGGGATACAGGTGATAACGGGGGATACAGGTGATACAGGTGATATAGGTGTATTGAACACAATACAGTGTCAGTGACTCCAACCTATTTATCAGTCGATGTAGTGACAGTGCTATCATTTTAATTGGATTTGAACAGGTTTTAGTTGGATTTGAACATGTTGTTGTTGGATCTGAAAAGGTTTTAGTGGGAGCTGAACAGTTTTAGTTGGATCTGAACAGGTTTTATTTAGACTCGAACAGGTTTTAGTTGGACTTGAACAGGTTTTAGTTAGATCTAAACAGGTTTTATTTGGACTTGAACAGGTTTTAGTTGGATCTGAACAGGTTTTAGTTGGATCTGAACAGGTTTTAGTTGAACTTGAATAGGTTTTATTTGGACTTGAATATGTTTTATTTGGACTTGGACATGTTTTATTTGGACTTGAACAGGTTTTAGTTGGACTTTTCTGCTCTCTGTTTCAGTTCAATAGTATTATCTTGTGTTGGATTATATTGAATTATTTTGAGAGGTTGATTGTATTGAGAAGTGTTTTTAAAGTGATGCAGTGGACTCTAGTTTATTAGTTTAGATTCACTCTGAGTTATTTCCTTTTACTGTAAAACAATCACAGCTCAGCTAATGTAGTTTAAAAAAAAGAGCACTGCATTAGGGAGGAGCCCTAAACTGAGCTCATCCCCAGTCTGTCAGTGTTCACTCTAAACCCAGTCAACATTAAAATATAGGACTTACATCAAAGATGCTAAAGAAATAAAAACAGAAACATATTAAAATATGTCTATTATTTCCCCAGAAAAGTCTGTTCATTTGTACACAGGAAGTTGATTTCTACATTTCACTTAAAACAATATAGTTCTGACACAAAGCTACACTGAGCACGTGCGAACATAGCCCAAACACAGAGAAACAGACCTGGACCTAAACCTGATCAGACTGGATCTGAGGGGAGGAGGAAAGGAAGGACAGATGGACAGAGGAGGTAATGAAATAGCCCTGACTCTGAAGAACTGAGTCTGAGTCAGGTTTTGCTGCAGTCAGACCTGGTCCAGGTCCGGTCCACTGTGGCCTCATAAGCCCTGAACTCTTCATTCTTTTTCCACAGACACTTTGCCCTCTCTCTGGTCTAACGATGGTCTAACTCTGGTCTGACTCTTGTCTAACTCTGCTCTAACTCTGCTCTAAACCTGGTCTAACCCTGGTCTAACACTGGTCTAACTCTGGTCTAGCTCTGGTCTAACTCTGGTCTGACTCTGGTCTAACCCTGGTCTAACACTGGTCTAACTCTGGTCTGACTCTGGTCTAACCCTGGTCTAACTCTGCTCTAACTCTGGTCTAACCCTGCTCTAACTCTGCTCTAACTCTGCTCTAAACCTGGTCTAACCCTGGTCTAACACTGGTCTAACTCTGGTCTAGCTCTGGTCTAACTCTGGTCTGACTCTGGTCTAACCCTGGTCTAACACTGGTCTAACTCTGGTCTAACCCTGGTCTAACCCTGTTCTTACTCTGGTCTCACTCTGGTCTAACTCTGCTCTAACCCTGCTCTAACTGTGCTCTAACTCTGCTCTAACTGTGCTCTAACTGTGCTCTAACTCTGCTCTAACTGTGCTCTAACTCTGCTCTAACCCTGGTCTAACTGTGCTCTAACTCTGCTCTAACTCTGCACTAACCGTGGTCTAACTGTGCTCTAACTCTGCTCTAACTGTGCTCTAACTGTGCTCTAACTCTGCTCTAACTCTGCACTAACCCTGGTCTAACTGTGCTCTAACTCTGCTCTAACTCTGCTCTAACTGTGCTCTAACTCTGCTCTAACCCTGCTCTAACTCTGCTCTAACTCTGCTCTAACCCTGGTCTAACCCTGGTCTAACACTGGTCTAACTCTGGTCTAACTCTGGTCTAACCCTGGTCTAACCCTGGTCTAACCCTGTTCTTACTCTGGTCTGACTCTGGTCTAACTCTGTGTTATAAGTATTCTATATCCTTATATTATCCAGAGAGACACGGAGACAGATTATATTATAAAAAGCGGAAGGCCAGGTTTTATTCTTGCAAGAATGAAGCAAACACACACGGATATATCAAAGGTACAGAGTGAGTTTTGCTTTAAGAAGTAAACAAAACATGAGATTTTATATCACTGCAGTGGGGGATGTCAGTGGGAGGTGTCTCTCTCATACACACTCCCCAAGGCCCCAGCTCCAGGTGCAAAAGTCCCCCGGCAAGCCATGTCTCTAGTTATGTCTACTCCATGCTTGGACTAACATGGAGGATATGACATGATTTGACATGACCTGTAAAGAACTATGAGCACCTACTAACTATAAACAATATAAACAATTATAATAATAAAAATTATTATAACACTCTGGTCTAACTCTGGTCTAACTCCGGTCTGACTCTGGTCTAACTCTGGTCTGACTCTGGTCTGACTCTGGTCTGATTCTGGTCTAACTCTGGTCTGACTATGGTCTAACTCTGCTCTAACCCTGGTCTAACTCTGGTCTGACTCTGGTCTGACTCTGGTCTAACTCTGGTCTGACTATGGTCTAACTCTGCTCTAACCCTGGTCTAACTCTGGTCTGACTCTGGTCTAACTCTGGTCTAACTCTGTTCTAACTCTGCTCTTACCCTGGTCTAACTCTGGTCTGACTCTGGTCTAACTCTGGTCTAACTCTGGTCTAACCCTGGTCTAATTCTGGTCTAACTCTGGTCTAACTCTGGTCTAACCCTGGTCTAACTCTGGTCTGACTCTGGTCTAACTCTGGTCTAACTCTGGTCTAACCCTGGTCTAATTCTGGTCTAACTCTGGTCTAACTCTGGTCTAACTCTGGTCTAACTCTGGTCTAACTCTGGTCTAACCCTGGTCTAACCCTGGTCTAATTCTGGTCTAACTCTGGTCTAACTCTGGTCTAACCCTGGTCTAATTCTGGTCTAACTCTGGTCTAACTCTGGTCTAACTCTGCTCTAACCCTGGTCTAACTCTGGTCTGACTCTGGTCTAACTCTGGTCTAACTCTGGTCTAACCCTGGTCTAATTCTGGTCTAAC
>CM044558.2:29887798-29953492 GCA_024416835.2 Perccottus glenii | reverse complement strand
AGCCACAGATCAGAGTTCCCGCATCAACAATGGAGGTGGAGAACATGGTTCATTTCAATTGACTTTATTGTTTACGTCAGGGTCGTTACAATTTCTTTTCTTGTTAATATAAATATTAAAACAAATATTCAGTATTTCTCGGGAGATGTTGTTCAGGTTTATTCTTTCAGAGACTCTATAATATTCATTGTCCATCAGAAACTATATTTATATTTACAGTGAAACATTTACATTTATTCATTTATTATTAGCTGACGCTTTTATCCAAAGCGACTTACATTAAGGTTCCATTCACCAGTGTTACAGCTGGAACACCACCATTACAAAAAGCAATGCATTAAATACAAATATTTAGTAAAAGTAAAAGACATATCCAGTCCTTATCAACACATTTGGATTTTTCACGTTAGTGTGTTTTTTTTTTTTTTTTTTTTAAAGAGTTTGTTCCACTGACACTTTATAAAAGTCTCCTCAGATCCTGCATAGTTAGATTTTCTCCTGTTTCTTCTTATGTTTAGTAAAAAGAGCCCAGAGAGTGGAGGCTGTAGTGCTGCTCCGTTTGTAACTGATGCTGTAGAAAAGAGAGGAGCCACTGATACAAACTGAAGAGTGATTAATCTTAATGTTGTGTGATCAATACAGAGCAGGATTCTCTCTGATCAATAAGACCTTCTCCTCTGCCCTCTCTCAGACACCTCCTCCTTTTCTCCTTCATCTTCAGTCCAAGTTCTGATCCGGGTTAATCCCTTCTGAGGACAAAGTCAAAGTCCACTGAGTCCTTGTCCTGGTCCAGTCCTGGGTCTGAGTCCTGGTCCAATCCTGGGTATGAGCAGGTCCTGGTCCATATACAGATACAACTTTGTATAACATTTAGAGAAAAAAAAAGTCTTGTTTTTGGTGAAACCGCAAATAAATAATGTACAGCCATTTTTTAGAGGAGGGACAGTGGAGGGACAGAGGAGGGACAGGGGAGGGACAGGGGAGGGACAGAGACAGAGGAGGGACAGGGGAGGGACAGAGGAGGGACAGAGCAAGAGGAGAGACATGGACAGAGACAGACGAGGGATAGAGATAGAGGAGAGACATGGACAGAGACAGAGGAGGGACAGAGACAGAGGAGGGACAGGGGAGGGACAGAGACAGAGGAGGGACAGGGGGAAGACAAAGACAGAGGAGGGACAGGGGAGGGACAGAGGAGGGACAGGGGAGGGACAGAGACAGAGGAGGGACAGGGGAGGGACAGAAGAGGGACAGTGACAGAGAAGGGACAGAGAAAGAGGATGGACAGAGACAGAAGAGGGACAGAAACAGAAGAGGGACAGAGACAGAGGAGAGACAGACAGAGGAGGTACAGAGAAAGAGGAAGGGCAGAGACAGAGGAGAGACAGAGACAGAGAAGGGACAGAGAAAGAGGATGGACAGAGACAGAAGAGGGACAGAGACAGAGAAGGGACAGAGAAAGAGGATGGACAGAGACAGAAGAGGGACAGAAACAGAAGAGGGACAGAGACAGAGGAGAGACAGACAGAGGAGGTACAGAGAAAGAGGAAGGACAGAGACAGAAGAGAGACAGAAACAGAGAAGGGACAGAGAAAGAGGATGGACAGAGACAGAAGAGGGACAGAAACAGAAGAGGGACAGAGACAGAGGAGAGACAGACAGAGGAGGTACAGAGAAAGAGGATGGACAGAGACAGAAGAGGGACAGAGACAGAGAAGGGACAGAGAAAGAGGATGGACAGAGACAGAAGAGGGACAGAGACAGAGAAGGGACAGAGAAAGAGGATGGACAGAGACAGAAGAGGGACAGAGACAGAGAAGGGACAGAGAAAGAGGATGGACAGAGACAGAAGAGGGACAGAAACAGAAGAGGGACAGAGACAGAGGAGAGACAGACAGAGGAGGTACAGAGAAAGAGGATGGACAGAGACAGAAGAGGACAGAAACAGAAGAGGATGGACAGAGACAGAAGAGGGACAGAGACAGAGAAGGGACAGAGAAAGCAGTGAAAGTGTTATCTTCGAGGTCTCATGCTTTAATCTCACAGATTAAACTCAGACGAGTCTAATCCGAGTCAGAGACGTCTTGAGGTGAAGCTTCTGTTTGGTTCATATCTGAGTTCATCTCCTTGAAATGTGTTTAAAGCAGAACTCGGTTTCATTCAGAAAGTTTAAATATGAAATCATCAGCAGCAGTTCACAGACATAACTTTTATAACTCTACTGAATATGAGCAGGGCGTGTGATATCATCAGCTCTGAAATATATATTTGTATTTATAAATACTCTGTCCTCCGTCCTCTGTTCTGCAGGTGCAGAAAACATTGAGCCTTTTATTGGAGATTGATCCAAAATGGCTGCCTTTGTCTTATAAAGGTGGAAGACCAGTTCCAGTCTTGGACCTAGTCTTGCTCTAAGGTCAGCTGCTCAGACAGGAAATGACCTATGTCCTGTTTCCTGTTTGACACTGTCTTTATTCCAACACAGAACCGAATATACAAGTCTAAACCAGGTCTAAACCAGGACTAAACCAGGTCTAAACCAGGTCTAAACCAGGTCTAAACCAGGACTAAACCAGGTCTAAACCAGGACTAAACCAGGTCTAAACCAGGTCTAAACCAGGACTAAACCAGGTCTAAACCAGGTCTAAACCAGGACTAAACCAGGACTAAACCAGGTTTAAACCAAGACTAAACCAGGACTAAACCAGGACTAAACCAGGTCTAAACCAGGACTAAACCAGGTCTAAACCAGGACTAAACCAGGTCTAAACCAGGACTAAACCAGGACTAAACCAGGTTTAAACCAGGACTAAACCAGGTCTAAACCAGGACTAAACCAGGTCTAAACCAGGTCTAAATCAGGTCTAAACCAGGTCTAAACCAGGTCTAAACCAGGTCTAAACCAGGTCTAAATCAGGTCTAAACCAGGTCTAAACCAGGTCTAAACCAGGACTAAACCAGGACTAAACCAGGTCTAAACCAGGTCCAAACCAGGTCTAAACCAGGTCTAAACCAGGTCTAAACCAGGTCTAAACCAGGACTAAACCAGGACTAAACCAGGACTAAACCAGGACTAAACCAGGTCTAAACCAGGACTAAACCAGGACTAAACCAGGACTAAACCAGGTCCAAACCAGGTCTAAACCAGGACTAAACCAGGACTAAACCAGGTCTAAACCAGGACTAAACCAGGACTAAACCAGGACTAAACCAGGTTTAAACCAAGACTAAACCAGGACTAAACCAGGACTAAACCAGGTCTAAACCAGGACTAAACCAGGTCTAAACCAGGTCTACACCAGGTCTAAACCAGGTCTAAACCAGGACTAAACCAGGTTTAAACCAAGAATAAACCAGGACTAAACCAGGACTAAACCAGGTCTAAACCAGGACTAAACCAGGACTAAACCAGGACTAAACCAGGACTAAACCAGGTCTAAACCAGGACTAAACCAGGTTTAAACCAAGAATAAACCAGGACTAAACCAGGACTAAACCAGGTCTAAACCAGGACTAAACCAGGTCTAAACCAGGACTAAACCAGGACTAAACCAGGACTAAACCAGGTTTAAACCAAGACTAAACCAGGACTAAACCAGGACTAAACCAGGTTTAAACCAAGACTAAACCAGGACTAAACCAGGACTAAACCAGGTCTAAACCAGGACTAAACCAGGTCTAAACCAGGACTAAACCAGGACTAAACCAGGTTTAAACCAGGACTAAACCAGGTCTAAACCAGGACTAAACCAGGTCTAAACCAGGTCTAATCCAGGTCTAATCCAGGTCTAAACCAGGTCTAAATCAGGTCTAAATCAGGTCTAAACCAGGTCTAAACCAGGTCTAAACCAGGACTAAACCAGGTCTAAACCAGGTCTAAACCAGGTCTAAACCAGGTCTAAACCAGGACTAAACCAGGACTAAACCAGGTCTAAACCAGGACTAAACCAGGACTAAACCAGGACTAAACCAGGACTAAACCAGGACTAAACCAGGTCCAAACCAGGTCTAAACCAGGTCTAAACCAGGACTAAACCAGGTCTAAACCAGGTCTAAACCAGGTCTAAACCAGGACTAAACCAGGACTAAACCAGGACTAAACCAGGACTAAACCAGGACTAGAACCAGGACTAAACCAGGACTAAACCAGGACTAAACCAGGTCTAAACCAGGACTAAACCAGGACTAAACCAGACTAAACCAGGACTAAACCAGGACTAAACCAGGTCTAGAACCAGGACTAAACCAGGTCTAAACCAGGACTAAACCAGGACTAAACCAGGACTAAACCAGGTTTAAACAAGACTAAACCAGGACTAAACCAGGACTAAACCAGGTTTAGAACAAGACTAAACCAGGACTAAACCAGGACTAAACCAGGTCTAAACCAGGACTAAACCAGATCTAAACCAGGACTAAACCAGGACTAAACCAGGTTTAAACCAGGACTAAACCAGGTCTAAACCAGGACTAAACCAGGTCTAAACCAGGTCTAAACCAGGTCTAGAACCAGGTCTAAACCCAGGTCTAAATCAGGGACTAAAACAGGTCTAAACCAGGACTAAACCAGGACTAAACCAGGTCTAAACCAGGTCTAAACCAGGTCTAAACCAGGTCTAAACCAGGTCTAAACCAGGACTAAACCAGGACTAAACCAGGACTAAACCAGGTCTAAACCAGGACTAAACCAGGACTAAACCAGGACTAAACCAGGTCCAAACCAGGTCTAAACCAGGTCTAAACCAGGACTAAACCAGGTCTAAACCAGGTTAGAACGGGACTAGAACAGGACTAGAACCAGACTGGAGCAGGTCTAGAACAGGACAAGAACAGGACTAGAACGGGACTAGAACAGGTCTAGAGCAGGACTAGAACGGGACTAGAACGGGACTAGAACGGGACTAGAACAGGACTAGAACGGGACTAGAACGGGACCAGAACGGGACTAGAACGGGACTAGAACGGGACTAGAACAGGACTAGAACCAGACTGGAGCAGGTCTAGAACAGGACTAGAACAGGACTAGAACAGGACCAGAACAGGACCAGAACAGGACCAGAACGGGACTAGAACGGGACTAGAACGGGTCTAGAACAGGACCAGAACGGGACTAGAACGGGACTAGAACAGGACTAGAACGGGACTAGAACGGGACTAGAACGGCACTAGAACGGGACTAGAACGGAACTAGAACAGGACTAGAACAGGACTAGAACCAGACCAGAGCAGGACTAGAACGGGACTAGAACAGGACTAGAACGGGACTAGAACGGGACTAGAACAGGACTAGAACGGGACTAGAACGGACTAGAACAGGACTAGAACCAGACTGGAGCAGGTCTAGAACAGGACAAGAACAGGACTAGAACGGGACTAGAACGGGACTAGAACAGGACTAGAACCAGACTGGAGCAGGTCTAGAACAGGACAAGAACAGGACTAGAACGGGACTAGAACGGGACTAGAACGGGACTAGAACAGGACTAGAACCAGACTGGAGCAGGTCTAGAACAGGACTAGAACAGGACTAGAACAGGACCAGAACAGGACCAGAACAGGACCAGAACGGGACTAGAACGGGACTAGAACGGGTCTAGAACAGGACCAGAACGGGACTAGAACAGGACTAGAACGGGTCTAGAACGGGACTAGAACAGGACTAGAACGGGACTAGAACGGGACTAGAACGGGACTAGAACAGGACTTGAACAGGACTAGAACAAGTCTAGAGCAGGACTAGAACAGGACTAGAACGGGACTAGAATGGGACTAGAACGGGACTAGAACGGGACTAGAACCAGACCAGAGCAGGACTAGAACAGGACTAGAACGGGACTAGAACGGTACTAGAACGGGACTAGAACGGGACTAGAACCAGACCAGAGCAGGACTAGAACAGGACTAGAACGGGACTAGAACGGGACTAGAACGGGTCTAGAACGGGTCTAGAACGGGACTAGAACGGGACTAGAACGGGACTAGAACGGAACTAGAACAGGACTAGAACAGGACTAGAACAGGACTAGAACCAGACCAGAGCAGGACTAGAACAGGACTAGAACAGGACTAGAACGGGTCTAGAACGGGACTAGAACAGGACTAGAACAGGACTAGAACGGGACTAGAACGGGTCTAGAACGGGTCTAGAACGGGACTAGAACGGGACTAGAACGGGACTAGAACGGAACTAGAACAGGACTAGAACAGGACTAGAACAGGACTAGAACCAGACCAGAGCAGGACTAGAACAGGACTAGAACGGGACTAGAACGGAACTAGAACAGGACTAGAACAGGACTAGAACCAGACCAGAGCAGGACTAGAACAGGACTAGAACAGGACTAGAACAGGACTAGAACGGGTCTAGAACGGGTCTAGAACGGGACTAGAACAGGACTAGAACGGGACTAGAACGGGACTAGAACGGGACTAGAACAGGACTAGAACGGGACTAGAACGGGACCAGAACGGGACTAGAACGGGACTAGAACAGGACTAGAACCAGACTGGAGCAGGTCTAGAACAGGACTAGAACAGGACTAGAACAGGACCAGAACAGGACCAGAACAGGACCAGAACGGGACTAGAACGGGACTAGAACGGGTCTAGAACAGGACCAGAACGGGACTAGAACGGGACTAGAACAGGACTAGAACGGGACTAGAACGGGACTAGAACGGCACTAGAACGGGACTAGAACGGAACTAGAACAGGACTAGAACAGGACTAGAACCAGACCAGAGCAGGACTAGAACGGGACTAGAACAGGACTAGAACGGGACTAGAACGGGACTAGAACAGGACTAGAACGGGACTAGAACGGGACTAGAACAGGACTAGAACCAGACTGGAGCAGGTCTAGAACAGGACAAGAACAGGACTAGAACGGGACTAGAACGGGACTAGAACAGGACTAGAACCAGACTGGAGCAGGTCTAGAACAGGACAAGAACAGGACTAGAACGGGACTAGAACGGGACTAGAACGGGACTAGAACAGGACTAGAACCAGACTGGAGCAGGTCTAGAACAGGACTAGAACAGGACTAGAACAGGACCAGAACAGGACCAGAACAGGACCAGAACGGGACTAGAACGGGACTAGAACGGGTCTAGAACAGGACCAGAACGGGACTAGAACAGGACTAGAACGGTCTAGAACGGACTAGAACAGGACTAGAACGGGACTAGAACGGGACTAGAACGGGACTAGAACAGGACTTGAACAGGACTAGAACAAGTCTAGAGCAGGACTAGAACAGGACTAGAACGGGACTAGAACAGGACTAGAACGGGACTAGAACGGGACTAGAACCAGACCAGAGCAGGACTAGAACAGGACTAGAACGGGACTAGAACGGTACTAGAACGGGACTAGAACGGGACTAGAACCAGACCAGAGCAGGACTAGAACAGGACTAGAACGGGACTAGAACGGGACTAGAACGGGTCTAGAACGGGTCTAGAACGGGACTAGAACGGGACTAGAACGGGACTAGAACGGAACTAGAACAGGACTAGAACAGGACTAGAACAGGACTAGAACCAGACCAGAGCAGGACTAGAACAGGACTAGAACAGGACTAGAACGGGTCTAGAACGGGACTAGAACAGGACTAGAACAGGACTAGAACGGGACTAGAACGGGTCTAGAACGGGTCTAGAACGGGACTAGAACGGGACTAGAACGGGACTAGAACGGAACTAGAACGGAACTAGAACAGGACTAGAACAGGACTAGAACCAGACCAGAGCAGGACTAGAACAGGACTAGAACGGGACTAGAACGGAACTAGAACAGGACTAGAACAGGACTAGAACCAGACCAGAGCAGGACTAGAACAGGACTAGAACAGGACTAGAACAGGACTAGAACGGGTCTAGAACGGGTCTAGAACGGGACTAGAACAGGACTAGAACGGGTCTAGAACGGGTCTAGAACAGGACTAGAACAGGACTAGAACAGGACTCAAAGGTCTTCTGTTTTAGAGATAAACAGGATGTGAGGGTGTCTTAAATGTCAGCTGTTTATTGCTGCTGTTGCCGTGGAGATGCAGTCCCCCTTGTTACCGCGGTAACTGCCATGTGCTGGGGTCACAACCTCTGACCTTTGTTTATTAAAAACGAGAAAAAGAGACTGAGAAAGGTTTTTCTGAGGTGTACTGACTCTTCGACAAAGAAGCCTCCATTTTGAGTCTGAATGTAGTGACTCAGCTTCCCACAATGCATCAGTACAGCAGACCAGACTAGTCACGTTATTACGCCACGTCCTTTTTTGTGATTGACGCACTTCCCCTTTGTCTAAGCATTTCCGGTCAAGAGGGGATTCTGTTTGTTTTAACGTATTGTCTGTAGAATAACATGGGAAGACCCAGCATTGCATTCTGGAACACAAAAGGAACAAGTCTGGTTCACCAGAGACACATATCCAACCATTCAATTATGTACGGTGATATATTCAAAGACTTTGTTTTGACACTCTGGGTTGATGGTTCGTATATGAGAAACTACAAGAGTACCGAACAAGAGTATATTCTGTTAAAAACACATGTTAGCCCAAGTCAGGGTTAGGGTCAGGGTTAACCAGGTCTAAACCAGGTCTAACCCTGACCCTAATCCTAAGTCATTTGGCGTGGGTGTTGGTAACAATCATCGGAGCTGTGGAAACTATGGGATGCTCCTGTGTTGCTGGTTTGGGGAGGTTAGGCAGTCACGCCGCAGCAATTTTGTGGAAGGTAATCTAGACTAATTATGTGACGTTCATGTGCACCTTTTTGTCAGCGCCTTCAGGTGGTGGCCTCTGATCTCTTCTTCTTATGACCGTAGCAATGTTGAGAGAGAGATTTCTCTTTTTCCAGTTGTTGTAACACCCTCGGACTGAGCATACAACACTACACTGTTTTACTTCACAAAAAAGCAGTTCAATTTTTGAACTGGGATAAACAGTAACCCCCACAGCACCAGTCCCTGGAACCCCACAGCCCCCGCCTCCAGACCCCACAGCACACACCCATAAACCCCACAGAACCCGCCCCACAGAACCCGACCCCACATTACCCGTTCCCAGAACCCCAGAAAAAAATACACTTCAAATTTTTATACACTTAATAGTATAGAAGAATTGATGATTGGGAGTATACTTAGGTCAAATGCATATAGCACAGTGGTATTTGTTCATTTTTTGTTTGATTTAAGTCTTCCTTGTATGTACTGTATGTATTGTTGTTAATATAGTGTCAAAACAAGTTGCGTTTGAGGTTTAAACCCTGTACAGTTTATGAACCTGCTGCTGTCACTAAATAACTCTCCAGGTTTTAAGGCACAGTCCTTTAAATGTGGCTCTGGTTCCTGAGAATATTACAGAGAAAAAAATAATGAATTTACAATGTTTGTAGTGTTTACAACTTTCATCTTAAAAGTCATCTTTAAATTGTGTTTATTACTTTGTCTTTTTATTTTGTCACAAGTGAATAAAAATGAATGAAAACAGGGTCTCTGTTAAAAACACACCTCAGAGGCTCATTTGTTGAATCAGAGTTTTCATTTTCCACATGTTTCTGTTTTATGAGTCTCTGAGCTGCTCCTGAGTGAGGTTCACTTTGTGTTTTTAATTGTGTTTATTCCTGAACCAGTCTCAGGAGGCGATTGTAAAAGGCTCTGGGTCTGTCCCTGGAGCTGGCTTTTTCCTCTCCTCTAGTGTGCTTGCTGTTCACGGTGCGTTCGCTGTTCACGGTGCGTTCGCTGTTCACGGTGCGTTCGCTGTTCACGGTGCGTTCGCTGCCCTCGGGTGTGTTTCCTGTGGGAGTGTGTTGTGTTGGCTGTCATCACTCGGTCGGAGATTGTCTCTGGAATGTTACAGATGACATGAGGCGTTCGCTGCTCGTTTCCTGTCGAGACCTGCCTCAGACAGACACTCAGAGACACTCAGAGACACTCAGAGACACACAGAGACACACAGAGACACTCAGAGACACTCAGAGACACACAGAGACACACAGAGACACACAGACACTCAGAGCCACACAGAGACACTCAGAGACACACAAAGACACTCAGAGACACTCACACAGGTCCCTCTGCAAGACACACAGAGACACTCAGAGACACTCAGAGACACACAAAGACACTCAGAGACACTCACACAGGTCCCTCTGCAAGACACACAGAGACACTCAGAGACACTCAGAGACACACAAAGACACTCAGAGACACTCAGAGACACTCAGAGACACACAAAGACACACAGAAACACTCAGAGACACACAAAGACACTCAGAGACACACAAAGACATTTAGAGACACTCACAAAGGTCCCTCTGCAAGACACACAGAAACACTCAAAGACACTCAGAGACACACGGAGACACTCAGAGACACTCAGAGACACTCAGAGACACACAGAGACACTCAGAGACACTCAGAGACACTCAGAGACACACAGAGACACACAGAGACACTTAGAGACACTTAGAGACACTCACACAGAGACACACAGAGACACACAGAGACACTCAGAGACACACAGAGACATTTAGAGACACTCAGAGACACACAGAGACACAGTGAGACACTTAGAGACACTTAGAGACACTCAGAGACACACAGAGACACTTAGAGACACTCAGAGACACTCAGAGACACACAGAGACACACAGAGACACTCAGAGACACTCAGAGACACACAGAGACACTCAGAGACACACAGAGACACACAGAGACACACAGAGACACACAGAGACACACAGAGACACACAGAGACACTCAGAGACACTCAGAGACACACAGAGACACTCAGAGACACACAGAGACACACAGAGACACTCAGAGACACTCAGAGACACTCAGAGACACACAGAGACACACAGAGACACACAGAGACACACAGAGACACTCAGAGACACTCAGAGACACACAGAGACACACAGAGACACACAGAGACACACAGAGACACACAGAGACACACAGAGACACTCAGAGACACTCAGAGACACTCAGAGACACACAGAGACACACAGAGACACACAGAGACACTCAGAGACACTCAGAGACACTCAGAGACACTCAGAGACACTCAGAGACACACAGAGACACTCAGAGACACTCAGAGACACACAGAGACACACAGAGACACACAGAGACACTTAGAGACACTCACACAGAGACACACAGAGACACACAGAGACACTCAGAGACACACAGAGACATTTAGAGACACTCAGAGACACACAGAGACACAGTGAGACACTTAGAGACACTTAGAGACACTCAGAGACACACAGAGACACTTAGAGACACTCACACAGAGACACACAGAGACACACAGAGACACTTAGAGACACTCAGAGACACTTAGAGACACTCACACAGAGACACACAGAGACACACAGAGACACTCAGAGACACACAGAGACACACAGAGACACACAGAGACACTCAGAGACACACAGAGACACACAGAGACACTCAGAGACACACAGAGACACACAGAGACACTTAGAGACACTCAAAGACACACAGAGACACTTAGAGACACTCAAAGACACACAGAGACATTTAGAGACACTCAGAGACACACAGAGACACTTAGAGACACTCACACAGAGACACACAGAGACACACAGAGACACTCAGAGACACTCAGAGACACACAGAGACAGTTAGAGACACTCAGAGACACACAGAGACAGTTAGAGACACTCACACAGAGACACACAGAGACACTCAGAGACACACAGAGACACTCAAAGACACTCAGAGACACACAGAGACACTCAGAGACACACAGAGACACACAGAGACACTTAGAGACACTCACTCAGAGACACTCAGAGACACACAGAGACACACAGAGACACTTAGAGACACTCACTCAGAGACACTCAGAGACACACAGAGACACTCACACAGAGACACTCAGAGACACACAGAGACACACAGAGACACTCGCACAGAGACACTCAGAGACACTTAGAGACACTCAGAGACACACAGAGACACACAGAGACACTTAGAGACACTCAGAGACACACATAGACACTTAGAGACACTCACAGAGAGACACACAGAGACACTCAGAGACACTCAAAGACACTCAGAGACACTCAGAGACACACAGAGACACACAGAGACACTTAGAGACACTCAGAGACACACATAGACACTTAGAGACACTCACAGAGAGACACACAGAGACACTCAGAGACACTCAAAGACACTCAGAGACACTCAGAGACACTCAGAGACACTCAGAGACACTCACACAGAGACACTCACACAGAGACACACAGAGACACACAGAGACTCTCACACAGACACTTAGAGACACTCAGAGACACACAGAGACACTCAGAGACACTCACACAGAGACACTCACACAGAGACACTCAGAGACACTCAGAGACACACAGAGACTCTCACACAGAGACACACATAGACACACAGAGACACTCAGAGACACACAAAGACACTCAGAGACTCTCAGAGACACACAGAGACACTCAGAGACACTCACACAGGTCCCTCTGCAAGACACTCAGAGACACACTGGAGGCAGAGGGGGTGTTAGTGTCTTGCCCAAGGACACAACAACAGAACTGTGGCTACCTTCCGGTTGAAGGACGACCGCTCTACCACTGAGCCCCTGCGCCCAGTAAGACCTCAGTCTCTGACCAGAGTCAATCCCAGAGTTAAAGTGAGAGTGGTTAAAATGGTAAAATAGTAAATAGTGTTTTTACAGTGCTTTATGTGATGTTTCCACTCACATCGGTTCAACAGATAAAAACATTTTCTGTAATTACACCGTTGAAGTGTAACAAATGATTGTGTTCTGTTGAGTAGGCTCTAGGGCGAGGGGCAGTATTACTTATTGTGCATTAAAGCTGAACTCTGTTTAACATGGATCTGAAGAAAACAGATTAGGTCCACCTGCGACAGGGACAGGAGTGTGTGAGGGACCAGTGTTTCCAGATCAGTGACCTAGTAATTCAGACATACTCTTGTTTCAACAGCAGCACAGACTTGTCCCTCCATCTCTTTGTCTCTGTCTCTCTGTCCCTCCATCTTTCTGTCTGTCTGTCCCTCTGACCCTGCGTCTGAGTTGAATTCTCTGAGGGACCGACTGTGGTGTTGTTGGTCTCAAAGCTTGTTTATTGAATATGATCTTGTTTTAAAGGTACATTTGTCTCTTGTGTTCCTGCAGCCTGTCTGTTGGGTCAGGGCCCAGACTGTGCCATCACTCAGTCCAGAGACGACGACTTCGACTGGGACCAGGGCGACTCCAGAGCCTCATCCACCGCCTGGATCCCACCAGGTAACCACCACACCTGAACCTCTCTGACAAAGCACACAGCTCTTACGACTCAGGGATCCTCCAGGTAGCACTTATACCTGAACCTGATCAATCCCATCAGTCACAGAGGGTCTTCAAAGTGAGGAAGCGTTTGTGCTGCAGCTGAGACACAGCACTGTTTTATTGTCCCGTCTGATCAGTGAGCGATGGTTCTGTCTCTTCTGTGATGCTGCTGGTGCTTTCAATGAAGGGGCTTCTGGGGTACAAACGGGGATTACTTAAAACATTTGGCTAGTTTTATAATTTTCTAATTTGTGTCCCATGTAAAGACCTTAATGAGTTAAACGGACGTCCTGTGTCCAGTGTGACACCAAAAATATAGTTAAACTATAAACCCTTTCTACCTGCTTCAGTTTATAGTCCTGCTCTACTCCCCTGAACCCTCCTAAACAGCCTGAAAGCTTAAAGCCTGTGTGTAAAGCCAACAGCAGTGCATCGTGGGAAGTGTAGTGCTGTATCTGGATTTGTTTGCAGATGTTAAAGGTAAGTGATGGTTTTAATTAGCGGCGTTTGATTGGACGGCTCTTTGTGGACCTGAGTTATTGCCTTAGTCTGACTGAAGTCGCTGACGAATGAGAACGCAGCGCCGTTAAATCACATGGCCAATCACGCGCCAGACAGCAACGAGAGGACAACAGCAGCGTTTAGGGAGAATTATAGGAGATAAAAGAGGGGATAAAGAAGGAGACAAGAGAGGAAAGTGAAGAAAGAAGCAGAAAGGACATGAAGGTCTAAACCAGGACTAAACCAGGTCTAAACCAGGTCTAAACCAGGACTAAACCAGGACTAAACCAGGACTAAACAAGGTCTAAACAGGGTCTAAACCAGGACTAAACCAGGTCTAAACCAGGACTAAACCAGGACTAAACCAGGTCTAAACCAGGTCTAAACCAGGTCTAAACCAGGACTAAACCAGGTCTAAACCAGGACTAAAAGAGGACTAAACCAGGTCTAAACCAGGTCTAAACCAGGACTAAACCAGGTCTAAACCAGGACTAAACTAGGACTAAACCAGGTCTAAACAGGGTCTAAACCAGGACTAAACCAGGACTAAACCAGGACTAAACCAGGTCTAAACCAGGACTAAACCAGGTCTAAACCAGGACTAAACCAGGACTAAACCAGGTCTAAACCAGGACTAAAAGAGGACTAAACCAGGTCTAAACCAGGTCTAAACCAGGACTAAACCAGGTCTAAACCAGGACTAAACCAGGACTAAACCAGGACTAAACCAGGTCTAAAAGAGGACTAAACCAGGTCTAAACCAGGACTAAAAGAGGACTAAACCAGGACTAAACCAGGACTAAACCAGGACTAAACAAGGTCTAAACAGGGTCTAAACCAGGACTAAACCAGGACTAAACCAGGTCTAAACCAGGACTAAACCAGGACTAAACCAGGTCTAAACCAGGACTAAAAGAGGACTAAACCAGGTCTAAACCAGGTCTAAACCAGGACTAAACCAGGTCTAAACCAGGACTAAACCAGGACTAAACCAGGACTAAACCAGGTCTAAACCAGGACTAAACAAGGTCTAAACAGGGTCTAAACCAGGACTAAACCAGGTCTAAACCAGGACTAAACAAGGTCTAAACAGGGTCTAAACCAGGACTAAACCAGGTCTAAACCAGGACTAAACCAGGTCTAAACCAGGACTAAACCAGGACTAAACCAGGTCTAAACCAGGACTAAACCAGGTCTAAACCAGGACTAAACAAGGTCTAAACAGGGTCTAAACCAGGTCTAAACAGGGTCTAAACAGGGTCTAAACCAGGTCTAAACCAGGACTAAACCAGGTCTAAACCAGGTCTAAACCAGGTCTAAACCAGGACTAAACCAGGTCTAAACCAGGACTAAACCAGGTCTAAACCAGGTCTAAACCAGGACTAAACCAGGTCTAAACCAGGACTAAACCAGGTCTAAACCAGGACTAAACCAGGTCTAAACAAGGACTAAACCAGGTCTAAACCAGGACTAAACCAGGACTAAACCAGGTCTAAACCAGGACTAAACCAGGTCTAAACCAGGACTAAAAGAGGACTAAACCAGGTCTAAACCAGGACTAAAAGAGGACTAAACCAGGTCTAAACCAGGACTAAACCAGGTCTAAACCAGGTCTAAACCAGGACTAAACCAGGTCTAAACCAGGTCTAAACCAGGTCTAAACCAGGTCTAAACCAGGACTAAACAAGGTCTAAACAGGGTCTAAACCAGGACTAAACCAGGTCTAAACAGGGTCTAAACCAGGACTAAACCAGGTCTAAACCAGGTCTAAACCAGGACTAAACCAGGTCTAAACCAGGACTAAACCAGGACTAAACCAGGACTAAACCAGGACTAAACCAGGACTAAACCAGGACTAAACCAGGACTAAACCAGGTCTAAACCAGGACTAAACCAGGTCTAAACCAGGACTAAACAAGGTCTAAACAGGGTCTAAACCAGGACTAAACCAGGTCTAAACCAGGTCTAAACCAGGACTAAACCAGGTCTAAACCAGGACTAAACCAGGTCTAAACCAGGACTAAACAAGGTCTAAACAGGGTCTAAACCAGGACTAAACCAGGTCTAAACCAGGACTAAACCAGGTCTAAACCAGGACTAAACCAGGACTAAACCAGGTCTAAACCAGGTCTAAACCAGGACTAAACCAGGTCTAAACCAGGACTAAACCAGGTCTAAACCAGGACTAAACCAGGACTAAACCAGGACTAAACCAGGACTAAACCAGGTCTAAACCAGGACTAAACCAGGTCTAAACCAGGTCTAAACCAGGTCTAAACCAGGTCTAAACCAGGACTAAACAGGTCTAAACCAGGTCTAAACCAGGTCTAAACCAGGACTAAACAAGGTCTAAACAGGGTCTAAACCAGGACTAAACCAGGTCTAAACCAGGTCTAAACCAGGACTAAACCAGGTCTAAACCAGGACTAAACCAGGTCTAAACCAGGACTAAACAAGGTCTAAACAGGGTCTAAACCAGGACTAAACCAGGTCTAAACCAGGACTAAACCAGGTCTAAACCAGGACTAAACCAGGACTAAACCAGGTCTAAACCAGGTCTAAACCAGGACTAAACCAGGTCTAAACCAGGACTAAACCAGGTCTAAACCAGGACTAAACCAGGACTAAACCAGGACTAAACCAGGTCTAAACCAGGTCTAAACCAGGACTAAACCAGGACTAAACCAGGTCTAAACCAGGACTAAACCAGGACTAAACCAGGTCTAAACCAGGACTAAACCAGGTCTAAACCAGGTCTAAACCAGGACTAAACCAGGTCTAAACCAGGTCTAAACCAGGACTAAACCAGGACTAAACCAGGACTAAACCAGGACTAAACCAGGACTAAATTAGGACTAAACTAGGTCTAAACCAGGTCTAAACCAGGACTAAACAAGGTCTAAACAGGGTCTAAACCAGGACTAAACCAGGTCTAAACCAGGACTAAACCAGGTCTAAACCAGGACTAAACCAGGACTAAACCAGGTCTAAACCAGGACTAAACCAGGTCTAAACCAGGACTAAACAAGGTCTAAACAGGGTCTAAACCAGGACTAAACCAGGTCTAAACCAGGACTAAACCAGGACTAAACCAGGACTAAACCAGGTCTAAACCAGGACTAAACCAGGTCTAAACCAGGACTAAACAAGGTCTAAACAGGGTCTAAACCAGGACTAAACCAGGTCTAAACCAGGTCTAAACCAGGACTAAACCAGGTCTAAACCAGGACTAAACCAGGTCTAAACCAGGACTAAACAAGGTCTAAACAGGGTCTAAACCAGGACTAAACCAGGTCTAAACCAGGACTAAACCAGGTCTAAACCAGGACTAAACCAGGACTAAACCAGGTCTAAACCAGGTCTAAACCAGGACTAAACCAGGTCTAAACCAGGACTAAACCAGGTCTAAACCAGGACTAAACCAGGACTAAACCAGGACTAAACCAGGACTAAACCAGGTCTAAACCAGGACTAAACCAGGTCTAAACCAGGTCTAAACCAGGTCTAAACCAGGTCTAAACCAGGACTAAACAAGGTCTAAACCAGGTCTAAACCAGGTCTAAACCAGGACTAAACAAGGTCTAAACAGGGTCTAAACCAGGACTAAACCAGGTCTAAACCAGGTCTAAACCAGGACTAAACCAGGTCTAAACCAGGACTAAACCAGGTCTAAACCAGGACTAAACAAGGTCTAAACAGGGTCTAAACCAGGACTAAACCAGGTCTAAACCAGGACTAAACCAGGTCTAAACCAGGACTAAACCAGGACTAAACCAGGTCTAAACCAGGTCTAAACCAGGACTAAACCAGGTCTAAACCAGGACTAAACCAGGTCTAAACCAGGACTAAACCAGGACTAAACCAGGACTAAACCAGGTCTAAACCAGGTCTAAACCAGGACTAAACCAGGACTAAACCAGGTCTAAACCAGGACTAAACCAGGACTAAACCAGGTCTAAACCAGGACTAAACCAGGTCTAAACCAGGTCTAAACCAGGACTAAACCAGGTCTAAACCAGGTCTAAACCAGGACTAAACCAGGACTAAACCAGGACTAAATTAGGACTAAACTAGGTCTAAACCAGGTCTAAACCAGGACTAAACAAGGTCTAAACAGGGTCTAAACCAGGACTAAACCAGGTCTAAACCAGGACTAAACCAGGTCTAAACCAGGACTAAACCAGGACTAAACCAGGTCTAAACCAGGACTAAACCAGGTCTAAACCAGGACTAAACAAGGTCTAAACAGGGTCTAAACCAGGACTAAACCAGGTCTAAACCAGGACTAAACCAGGACTAAACCAGGACTAAACCAGGTCTAAACCAGGACTAAACAAGGTCTAAACCAGGACTAAACCAGGACTAAACCAGGACTAAACCAGGTCTAAACCAGGACTAAACCAGGACTAAACCAGGACTAAACCAGGTCTAAACCAGGACTAAACCAGGACTAAACCAGGTCTAAACCAGGACTAAACAAGGTCTAAACAGGGTCTAAACCAGGACTAAACCAGGTCTAAACCAGGACTAAACCAGGTCTAAACCAGGAATAAACCAGGACTAAACCAGGTCTAAACCAGGACTAAACCAGGTCTAAACCAGGACTAAACAAGGTCTAAACAGGGTCTAAACCAGGTCTAAACCAGGTCTAAACCAGGACTAAACCAGGTCTAAACCAGGACTAAACCAGGTCTAAACCAGGTCTAAACCAGGTCTAAACCAGGACTAAACCAGGTCTAAACCAGGACTAAACCAGGTCTAAACCAGGTCTAAACCAGGTCTAAACCAGGACTAAACCAGGTCTAAACCAGGACTAAACCAGGACTAAACCAGGTCTAAACCAGGTCTAAACCAGGACTAAACCAGGATTAAACCAGGTCTAAACCAGGTCTAAACCAGGACTAAACCAGGACTAAACCAGGTCTAAACCAGGTCTAAATCAGGACTAAACCAGGACTAAACCAGGTCTAAATCAGGACTAAACCAGGACTAAACCAGGTCTAAACCAGGTCTAAACCAGGTCTAAACCAGGACTAAACCAGGACTAAACCAGGACTAAACCAGGACTAAACCAGGACTAAACCAGGTCTAAACCAGGTCTAAACCAGGTCTAAACCAGGACTAAACCAGGACTAAACCAGGTCTAAACCAGGTCTAAATCAGGACTAAACCAGGACTAATCCAGGACTAAACCAGGACTAAACCAAAACTAAACCAGGTCTAAACCAGGTCTAAACCAGGTCTAAACCAAAACTAAACCAGAACTAAACCAGGACTAAACCAAAACTAAACCAGGACTAAACCAGGTCTAAACCAAAACTAAACCAAAACTAAACCAGGACTAAACCAGGTCTAAACAAGAGAAGAAACAGGATTAGTTGGATTTGAACAGGTTTTAGTTGGGTTTTAACAGGTTTTAGTTGGATTTGAACAGGTTTTAGATCGATTTGAACAGGTTTTAGTTGGGTTTTAACTGGTTTTAGTTGGATTTGATCAGGTTTTAGTTGAATTTGAACAGGTTTTAGTTGGATTTAAACAGGTTTTAGTTGAATTTGAACAGGTTTTAGTTGGATTTGAACAGGTTTTAGCAGGGCCGCGGGAAGTCATTTTGAACAGGGGGTGCTGTGAAATTTTTTTTTTTTTTTTTTGACAAAAAACCTATGAGCCTATAGGCCTATTTAAAATATATTTAAAAAATAAATACATTGAGATTTACTACTTTATTGTCATATACACTTAAGTGCACAGCCAACCAGGGTCTGAAACACAGACATCAGTTCTCAGATATGCGCAATGCGCTATTAATCTGAAGCAGAAGCAGAATCAGAAATAATAGTTTAATAATCGAAAGAAAACTAAATAATTACTTTCATTACAATTTCAGATAGCCTATACATACATGCAACTTATTTAGATACACCAAATAATATTACAACAAAATATAATATTAATCAAACTTCACAATAACGCTAAAACAATGCTATCGTTTTGGTCAGCTGGCTTGAGTCACTGCACGTTTATGTCACACAAAACTCTATTAACTCCAAAATCTTTCTACGCACACCACAAGGAAATAATCTCCGACTATTTAAGCAATTTGTTTATTGAACAGTTCTCCACATCCATTACGCAAAGAACACACGAACGAAATAATACTCTCCATCTCCATCCCCACCACCTTACAAAAATACTATAGTGTACTACTTACAATTGCTTTGCTAGTCAAAGCTGATCCCACACGTGTTGCCAAAAAATAAATGTAACAAGCGGCAGCACCATGCTCTTACCTGAGCTACATGCAGGCGGGGTGCCCTGGTTACAGGTGTCCAAATGTCGAGGTGCGCTCTGGGATCGTGGAGATAAAGTCTCTCATGAGGGGACGAATGTCCATGGAGTTCAGAATGTCTGTGTTGGTATGCATCAGCGAAAGGTGTGTGAGTCTTTTCTGGGTCATGGTGCTGTGCATCATGTCTTCAAAAACGCAAGGCGGAGAAAGTGCGTTCGGATGAGGCCACGGAGATGGGTAGTCACACAGACATAACTCGATCAGTTTTTCTATCTCTGAAAACATGGCTCTTGTTTGTGGCTGAGCTTTATCAAACATGATGCTACATCTTGGACTGTGACACACATAAACCCTCTGTCTTTTGTGACATCAGCAAGCTGCTTGGCGATGCTTGGCCTAAGCATTTTGAGCTGGAGTTCAAGGCGGTGACCTGCCTGCCTGCGTTGACAACGTAACTTCGAACCTGTGTTGATTAGTCCTCAAAATATGAAATTAAAATCCAAAAGAATACGTAATAGCTTGTCAAAATCATTTTCTAAAATATTCATAAGGAATTTATAAATTGTGCAAAATATTTTAATAGGCCTACATTTTTAATCTCCTCTCGTCACTAGTGCTGCAGCACCCCAGCACCCTACTTCCCCCATGGGTTTTAGTTTGAACAGGTTTTAGTTGGATTTGAACAGGTTTTAGTTGGGTTTGAACAGGTTTTAGATGGATTTGAACAGGTTTAAGATGGATTTGAACAGGTTTTAGATGGATTTGAACAGGTTTAAGATGGATTTAAACAGGTCTTAGATGGATTTAAACAGGTTTTAGATGGATTTGAACAGGTTTAAGATGGATTTAAACAGGTTTTAGTTGGATTTGAACAGGTTTAAGTTGGATTTGAACAGGTTTTAGTTGGATTTGAACAGGTTTTAGTGGGATTGCAACAGGTTTTAGCTGGATTGGAACAGGTTTTAGTTGGGTTTGAACAGGTTTTAGTTGGATTTGAACAGGTTTTAGTTGGATTTGAACAGGTTTTAGATGGATCTGAACAGGTTTTAGTTGGATTTGAACAGGTTTTAGTTGAATTTGACCAGGTTTTAGTTGGACTTGAACAGGTTTTAGTTGGATTTGACCAGGTTTTAGTTGGGTTTGAACAGGTTTTAGATGGATTTGACCAGGTTTTAGTTGGACTTGAACAGGTTTTAGTTGGATTTGACCAGGTTTTAGTTGGACTTGAACAGGTTTTAGTTGGGTTTGAACAGGTTTTAGATGGATTTGAAAGGTTTTAGTGGGATTGGAACAGGTTTTAGATGGATTTGAACAGGTTTTAGTTGGATTTGAACAGGTTTTAGTTGGATTTGAACAGGTTTTAGTTGGATTTGAACAGGTTTTAGTTGGGTTTTAACAGGTTTTAGTTGGGTTTGAACAGGTTTTAGATGGATTTGAACAGGTTTTAGTTGGGTTTTAACAGGTTTTAGTTGGATTTGAACAGGTTTTAGATCGATTTGAACAGGTTTTAGTTGGGTTTTAACTGGTTTTAGTTGGATTTGATCAGGTTTTAGTTGAATTTGAACAGGTTTTAGTTGGATTTAAACAGGTTTTAGTTGAATTTGAACAGGTTTTAGTTGGATTTGAACAGGTTTTAGTTGGGTTTGAACAGGTTTTAGTTGGATTTGAACAGGTTTTAGTTGGGTTTGAACAGGTTTTAGATGGATTTGAACAGGTTTAAGATGGATTTGAACAGGTTTTAGATGGATTTGAACAGGTTTAAGATGGATTTAAACAGGTCTTAGATGGATTTAAAAAGGTTTTAGATGGATTTGAACAGGTTTAAGATGGATCTGAACAGGTTTTAGTTGAGTTTGAACAGGTTTTAGTTGAATTTGAACAGGTTTTAGTTGGATTTGAACAGGTTTTATTTGAGTTTGAACAGGTTTTAGTTGGGTTTGAACAGGTTTTAGTTGGATTTGAACAGGTTTTAGTTGGGTTTGAACAGGTTTTAGTTGGATTTGAACAGGTTTTAGTTGAGTTTGAACAGGTTTTAGTTGGATTTGAACAGGTTTTAGTTGGATTTGAACAGGTTTTAGTTGGATTTGAACAGGTTTTAGTTGGATTTGAACAGGTTTTAGTTGGATTTGAACAGGTTGAACAGGTGTGTTTTAGGTCAAATGTAAGGCAGATTTAACAGTTCCATTATTTCTGAAAAATGTTCCGTTTCTGGAGGTTTAAAGTCCGTCTGAAGTCCACTGGTCCATGATGAGGCTCTAATCCTATGTTTCCCATGAGCCTCTTCTCCTGTTGCTGCTGTTGTCACGGAGATAAAGCCCACACTGTCTCTGTCGATTAACTCTCTAACAGCTTTATCAGCGACAAACACTGAGTGCACCAGAGAATATCCACACCAAGACCAGAACCAGACAGGACCAAACCAGGACTAAGTTTTAGTTGGATTTTATATAATTTTAGTTTTTCATATTAATCCGATGTTCGATAATTGTTGATGGGGTTGGTTTCAGACTGTGTTTGACCTTTTCAGTTGTGTGTGTTTTTGTTATTGTGTCTTGCGCTGTTAAAGGGTTTATCAGCGCGACCACAGCCGGCTCTGAACGCTCTTTGAGGCTTTAATCTCACTTTCTCTTTTAACAAATTGAATTCAGGTTTCTCTTTCAAAACACAAACTAAACTTTTATCCATTTTTATTGTAAATGTAACTTTTACGTCCATCTGCAGCAGAATCCGAGTAAACCCAGATGAAGACGTCACAGTCAAACTAGATTAGAGCGCCCTCAGTGGGACTCGTGAGTAAATCTAAAAAGTCTGAGCAGAATTATCCGGACAATACAGGAAGTCAGCCATCTTAGATAAACCAGAGCCTTTAGATCTGTATTAAACCCCTGAGAGTTAAAGCCCTGAGAGTTACACACCTGAGAGTTACACACCTGAGAGTTTTACACTTTAGAGTTAAACACCTCAGAGATAAACTCTTGAGAGGTAAACACATGAAAGTTTCACACATTAGAGTTAAACACCTCATAGTTAAACCCTGAAGAGGTAAAAACATGAGAGTTAAACACCCGAGAGTAACCCTTTGAGACAGAGCTTTTTTGAAGTGTTTATTTTGAGTGTATTAATTCATTAATTTCAGAGATAAAGGGTTAATTAAAGGGTTTTTCAGATTTACCTCAGTCCTCTCAGGTCCCTCTCTGGTCTGGGTCTGTGTTTGGTCTGGTCTGGTCTGTGTTTGGTCTGGCCTGGTTTGGTTTGGTCTGGGTTTGGGTCTGGTTTGGTTTGGTCTGGGTCTTGGTTTGGTCTGGGTTTGGTTTGGTCTGGTCTGGGTCTGGTTTTGTCTGGGTCTGGTTTGGTCTGGGTCTGGTTTGATCTGGTCTGGTTTGGTCTGGTCTGGGTTTGGTTTGATCTGGTCTGGTCTGGTCTGTATTTGGTCTGGTCTGGGTCTGGTTTGATCTGGTCTGGGTTTTGTCTGGGTTTGGTCTGGGTCTGGTTTTGTCTGGTTTGGTTTGGTTTTGTCTGGTCTGGTTTGGTTTGGTCTGGGTTTGGGTCTGGTTTGGTTTGACCTGGTCTGGTTTGGTCTGGTCTGGGTCTGGGTTTGGTCTGGTTTGGTCTGGGTCTGGTTTGGTCTGGCCTGGTTTGGTCTGGGTTTGGGTCTGGTTTGGTCTGGTCTGGCCTGGTCTGTTCTGGTCTGGTTTGGTTTGGTCTGGGTCTGGTTTGGTCTGGTCTGGCCTGGTCTGTTCTGGTCTGGGTCTGGTTTTGTCTGGGTCTGGTTTGATCTGGTCTAGTTTGGTCTGGTCTGGGTTTGGTTTGATCTGGTCTGGTTTGGTCTGGGTCTGGTTTGGTCTGGTTTGGTCTGGGTCTGGTCTAGTCTGGGTTTGGTCTGGTCTGGGTTTTGTCTGGGTCTGATCTGGTTTATTTTGGGTCTGGTATGGTTTGGTCCGGTCTGGGTCTGACCTGGTTTGGGTCTGGGTTTAGTCTGGTCTGGTCTGGGTTTTGTCTGGATCTGGGTTTGGTCTGGGTCTGGTTTGGTCTGGGTCTGGTCTGGGTTTTTTTCTGGGTCAGGGTTTGGTCTGGTCTGGGTCTAGTTTGGTTTTGATCTGGTCTGGTCTGGTTTGGTCTGGTCTGGTTTGGTCTGGTCTGTGTTTGGTTTGGTCTGGTCTGGGTTTGGTTTTGTCTGGGTCTGGGTCTGGTTTGGTTTGGTCCAGACCAAAACCAGACCAAGACCAGACTCAGGACTAGACCAGACCAGGACCGGACCAAGACCAGACTAGGACCAGACCAAGACCAAGACGGCGGCACAGTGGGAAAGTGGTTAGCACGCCTGCCTCACAGCAAGAAGGTCCTGGGTTCGATTCTCATCCAGGGCAGGGCCTTTCTGTGTGGAGTTTACATGTTCTCCCTGTGTCTGCGCAGGTTTCCCCTCCCACCAAAAACATGTACAACAGTCCCCCCCCAAACACACATGGGGCCAGGACCCCCCTGCAAAAGAGATTTGTAATCTCAGTGGGTCTTTCCTGGTTAAATAAAGGTTAGATAAAAGACCAGACCCTTCCTTCAAAGCCATTTAACATCTTCACTGTCAGCTTCACAAATAACATTAATGTTGGGATTATTAGGCCCGAGCCGGTTTTTTCTCGGATTTTTTATTTATTTATTTTTTCTGCAAAATGATCCTAAATTTGACCCAGTGAACATGAACGAAAACTCATTTTTATTGGTCCCAGACTTCAAGCTCGTCGAAAAATTTATGTATTTGAAGTCCCCGAAAAAAAATACGATAAATGACTCAGTGGCGGCCCCTACAAAAGTCAAAATACATTGGGCCTATGGAAAGTGAAAGTAACTTTTTTCCAACGTCGAAAAATGAAACTTGGTACATCCATAGAACACCTCAGGGCAAACAGAAAAGTCAATGACAGTCACACCCTAAACTCAACAGGAAGTCCGCCATGTGGGGTGAAACGCTACGCCACTAAAATCGCACTTTGCGCAAAAGATGCAAATCATTGTGTTTTAATCTAAATGGCCCCAAATTTGGTGAGTATCATCTAGACACATGTGCCAACCAAAGTTGTGACTTTGTTTTTGATATCTTATCGGGTATGGGTGTGGCAAGCCTGTAACGAGGTGGACCTGCTACACCACCTTGTAATTTAGAGTTAAAGGTCTCCACAATCCCTGGATTTCCTGGGAGCTGTCTGAACCTTTGAAAATAATAGATTATGCTTGGGCTAAGGCGAGAAAAACAAAGTACTGGCTGGAGATTTGAGATGACTCAGGAATCGCTGCACCCCCCTGTTTAAAAAGGCAAAATGTAAATATAACTTGTCTAAAAGTACAAGGTTACAAGTTCCAAAGGATTCTGAGGAGTTTTCTAAGACTCTAGCCGTGGCTCTGGAGGGGCCTCCTCTAAAGGAAGGATCCTGGCAATTGGGAAATGGCATTTATTTCCCAAAGAAATGGCTGCCTCTTCACAGACTCATTACGACCACAGCCACAAATGTATCAAAAAACAAATTGATAACTTTTTTGGCACACGTGTCTAGATGATACTCACCAAATTTGGAGCTGTTTAGATGAAAAGCCTTTAGACACAAGGGGCGCAATTTAGGTGGTCATGTATTCCACCCAACATAGTAGATTTCCTGTTGAGTTTACGGTATGGCTGTAATAAACTTTTCGGTTTGCCCTGAGGTGTCCTATGGATGTACCAAGTTTTGTATTTCTACATTGGAAAAATTTACTTTCACTTTCCATAGGCCCAATGTATTTTTACTTTTCTAGGGGTCGCCACTGAGTCATTTTTCATTCGTTTTCCTCGGGGACTTCAAATACATAAATTTTTTGCCGGGCTTGAATTTTGGGGCCAATAAAAATGACTTTTAGTTGCACGTTTACTGGGTCAAATTGAGGATCATTCTGCAGAAAAATTATAATTAAAAAATATATACCAAATTATAATAAAAAAAAAATAACTCGAGCAAAAAAGTCCAGAAAAACGCTTGTCTATTTTACATACATGTGTTTAGCTCATTTTGCCCAAGTTTGGTGTCTGTGGAATGAAGCAGCTATTTTCTGTTGTTTTTTAAAAAAGAGGTGTATTTTAAGTCGGTTCACATTTTCAATTCAAAATGGCCGCCTTCCCGTGTGTGATAGGGTGTGGTCCCCATTGGCTTTTTTGTTCATAAGCCCATACTGGATGTGTGTACCAAGTTTCATTTACCTACGAAAAACTACAATTTTCACTTCCCATTGACTTTTTCCACATATTTGGGACGTTGCTATGGCAACACATTTATAGATAGGGGGTGGTTGTCATTGGCTTTTATGCTCGTCATGACATAAGAGATGTGTGTACCAAATTTCATGTCTCTATGACAAACTAAATTCTTGGGTCCCATTATAAGTTTGTAGGGGGCGCTGGAGAGCCATTTCTAAAGATAACCCTTTTATTTACATATCTTTGTGTTCAGGTCATGAATGTGCACAAACGCCTTTTTGGGTCCAACTCGATCCAAGAAGGCGTTTGAGAGTTAAGAGACATTTTATTTTCACAAAAATGGCCACCTCGTTACAGGTTTGCCACACCCATACCCGATAAGATATCAAAAACAAAGTCACAACTTTGGTTGGCACACATGTCTAGATGATACTCACCAAATTTGGGGCCATTTAGATTAAAACACAATGATTTGCGATTTTAGTGGCCGCGTGTTTCACCCCACATGGCGGACTTCCTGTTGAGTTTAGGGTGTGGCTGTCATTGACTTTTCTGTTTGCCCTGAGGTGTCCTATGGATATACCAAGTTTCATTTTTCTACATTGGAAAAAAGTTTACATTTACATTTACATTTAGCTGACGCTTTTAACCAAAGCGACTTACATTGTTCTAATGTAATTACCAGTGTTTCAGTCACTGGAGGCAAGGTGGGTTAAGTGTCTTGCCCAAGGACACAACGACAGTATGAACTCTGGGGAGAGTGGGAATCGAACCGCCTTTTCCAGTTGAAAGACGACCGCTCTACCCACTGAGCTACTGCCGCCCAGTACTTTCAAAAGTTACTTTCACTTTCCATAGGCCCAATGTATTTTGACTTTTCTAGGGGTCGCTGTTTCATTCTGTTCTGTTTTATCAAACTATACAGAATGGACGGTTAAAGCAGTATACTTGCTTACTATGTACTTTATTTATCACATGTGCATACCAGCCTTACAAGTGACATATTTGCCTAGCTCTCCTTCTGTGCGTCACACTAAAGTATTCCCCCCCCCGGGAACCTGAACATGACATGGAACTAACAATCCACTTGTTACATCCTTTCTCTTTTTTTTTTTTTTTTTTTTTCCAACAAGTTATACATTTCCTTTGTAAACAGAATTATCCTTTTCTTCTCTGTGCCATCAGATGTAAACATTAATGCTTCATACCAAGTGGCTGTAATTATCTTGTAGTACTTCCTCTCAGGACATTAACTTCAAGTGCATATTTTTGTAACTTTTGTAACTTAACTGTGCAATCAATAACTCATTTACCCTTTCCCCCTCTCTATTACAGTGCAACCGCAACTCACAACCAAAACATAACATTACATAACTCACTTAGTATAATCCCTCAAATAGGCAGTCATTTTAACCTGACGACCAGACCTCGTAGTAACAGTGCTTTGATCACTACCCTGACCACGTTCAGCAGCTACAGTTTGTGTGTTTGTCAAAGCCCCTGTTTGTGCAGATGTTGAGGGTGGGCCATAGTTGTTCCGGAGGTGTCGACGGTTTCTCCTCAAAACACTACCCGACTCCAGCTCAACCTCATAAGATCTGGGACTCACTGGTCTAATCACTCTAGCTGTTTTCCAGGTGTTACCAGGCTCAAAAGGTTGGACTCGAACACTGTCCCCTGATTTGAAACAGTCCAAGTCCTTTGCTGTGCGGTTGTAGTATTTCTCCTGTCTTTGTCTGTTGTTGCTCAGTCCCTGTTTGTTGTTTGACACTGTAGGCTCTAACAGTGTTTCCTTAGTAGGCAGAAGGGTACGGGTCCTCCTGCTGAGGAGTCTCTGTGCTGGACTGGTGGTGAGACCTTGGGTCAGTGTGTTGCGATGGTCCAGTAGGGCTAAGTAAGGATCCTGTCCAGCCGCTGCAGCTTTCTGCATCAGTCGTTTTGCTGTTTTGACAGCTGACTCTGCCTTTCCATTGCTTTGTGGGTACCCGGGTGAAGATGTTCTGTGCACAAACTCCCACTTTTGACTGAACATTTTAAAGTCGTTTAATGAGTACTGTGGTCCGTTATCCGAGATGAGCACATCTGGAATCCCCTGACGAGCAAAGTGTGCTTTCAGTTTGTGAATTACTGTGGTACTTTTAGTATCTTGGAGATAGTCAACCTCCCAAAAATTCGAATAATAGTCCACGGTTACTAGGTAGTCCTTATTGTGCCAAGAAAACAAATCCGTTCCTACCTTAGCCCAAGGTCTGTAGGCAATGTCATGGGGATGCAATGTCTCTTTTTGTTGCTTGGGGTCAACTGACCTGCAGATGTCACATTTGGAGATAAACGTCTTTATTTGTTCATTCATCCCTTGCCAGTACACGCACTCGCGTGCTCGTCTGAGGCATCCTTCCACTCCCAGATGTGCTGAGTGTACGCGGCTGGTCAGGTCGGCTCTTAGTGTGTCCGGAATAACTGCTCTTTCTCCCTTGAACACTATGCCATTCTGAAAGCTCAGCTCATCCTGAAAAGCAAAATAGTGTTGTACGTTTTGCTCAATGTCTTTTTTCTTCTGAGGCCATCCTGTAAGAATCAACTTAATCACCTCCTGCAACTTTTTGTCCTCCTTTGTTGCTTCGCGTATGGCTGATAGTCTTTCTGCAGAGATAGGCAAGTATGTGATCATGTTAACAGTCTCTAGATCTGCCTCTCGCCTCCCTGATTGCTGTTCGGTAAATAAGCTCTGCTCAGTGTGTCAGCTAGTACATTGTCTCTGCCAGGCACATATATCACATTGATGTCATATTTCTGCAGTCTGAGTAACATTCTCTGTAATCTCTTTGGTGCACTGAGTAGCGGTTTCCTCACAATATTCTCCAGTGGCTTGTGGTCACTCTGAACAGTCACTTTCCTACCATACGTATATTGATGGAACTTTTCCATTCCGAACACTATGGCCAAACATTCTTTCTCTATCTGTGCGTAACCCCTTTCTGTGGAGTCATTCCTCTGCTCGCAAATGCCACAGGTTTCCCTTTCTGTGTCAGGGCTGCTCCTAGACCTGTCTCAGAAGCATCGCATTGTAGGGTTAACTCCTCATTTTGGTCATAGTACCTGAGTAGTGGTGCGTTTGTTATTTTGTCTTTCAATCCTGTCAGAGCTGTCTCATGCACCTCAGTCCATTCCCACATGTTATCCTTGTGTGTAAGTTGTCTCAAAACTTCACAGTCATCAGAAAGATGGTCACAAAACTTAGAAAGGTAGTTCAGCATACCTACAAGTCTCTGTACCCCCTTAACATCTGTAGGCCTCGGCAACTCCCGCACTGCCCGCACTTTCTCCGGGTCAATGCGGAGGCCTTCTGCTGTTAGCAAGTGTCCGATGTAGGGTACAGACTCTCTCCTCAGTTTAAACTTGTCTGCATTGAGTTTAATGTCTCTCTGCCTGCACCTCCTTAGAAAACATCTCAAGTTTTTCTCATGGTCCTTGTCCGCTTCCTCTTGTGTGTCACCCTCCCCCGTGATCAGTATATCATCTGCAATGATATACAAACCTGGTAAGCCCTCTAGCGCCTGCATAAGTTTCCTTTGGAATATTTCCGGAGCTGGGCTTATACCCATTGGCATCCTGAGCCAACGGTATCGACCGAATGGGGTTGCGAACGTGGTGAGGTAACTGGACTCTTCATCCAGCTTGACATGCCAAAATCCATGCTTAACGTCACAAACAGTGAATACCTTGGATTTAGAGAGTCCTGGCAGGATGTCATCAATGGTAGGAAGAGGAAAATGGCTCCTTTTTAGTGCTCTATTCAGTGGTTTGGGGTCTATACAGATCCTTGTCTTCCCATTTGGTTTCGTCACTGACACCATACTGCTTATCCAATCAGTGCTGCGCTCCACAGGTGCTATGATTTTTTGGCTTTCAAGATTTCTTAGTTCTTCTTTGAGTGGAGTCATCATTGCAACCGGCACCCTGCGTTTAGGAAGTTTTACTGGTGGTGCACTTTTGTCTATTTCAATCCTGTATTCGCCTTCTAGGCAGCCAATGCCTGTGAAAACATCTCCGAACTCAGTCTTTATTTTCTCCATATTTGTCAGTTGCTCACTGATGTCAGTCATTTTGTCCGTACATTGTGTTTTCACTATACTGTCAATCGCCAGTATGTTCTCATACTGCACTTTGATCAACTTCATGGCTTCACTAGCCGTTCTTCCCAGTAGCGGGATCCTGTCCTCCTGGTCCACCACTTGAAACTCAAGTCTGTATAGTTTATCATTTCTCGGATTTCGGAGTTTGACTTTACATTTTCCAAGTGGGCGTAGTCTGCTTTTGTTGTACATTACCGGTACTTTCTCTGTGTGTTCCAGTTGTGTCTTTGTGTTCAAAAGTTGTATTGGTATAACATTGCAAGTAGCACCACAGTCTATCTGAAAGTTAACGAGCTTTTTGTCCACCAACATACCTGCAACTGTTGACTTTTGCTGTGTGCTTCTTTCACTTGGTTTATAGTCTCTTTGTTTTCTCTGACGTCTGTTATTGTCATGATGTCCTCACACGATTCACTTGACTCTGAAATTGTGTGTACCGATCTGCCTTTCTTGTTTCTCTCATACTTGGATTTGCATCTTACAGCAAAGTGGTTTTCTTTCCCACATTTCTTACATTTCTTTCCATAGGCTGGGCATTTGTGTTTGTTTTTCTCATGCGTGTTGCCACAAAATTTACAGTTAATCTCCTCCTTTTTGTCTCTCAGTGGATTCCTCTTCATTGCATGTATTTCCTCCACCGTTTTACCTTGTATAGTCTTGCTGTTCTCTTTTGACAGTTCAGTAGCTCTGCATATCTGCATGCACTTATCCAGCGTTAAGTTTTCTTCCCTTAACAGTCTTTCCCTCATCGCATGGCTGTGTGTACCACACACAATGCGGTCTCTAATTAGCGAGTCCTTAATGTCACCAAAATTGCACGTGCTGGCCAATACTCTCAAATCTGTGACATATTTGTCAATATTTTCGTCTTGCCCTTGGTCTCTGATGAAAAACTTATATCTCTCAACAGTTTCATTCAGTTGCGGATTGCAATGTTTATCAAACATCGTCATCATTGTACTCACTGTCGTCCTCGCAGATGCCAGCGTTGTTAAAAGTTCCCTCCCTCTCTCTCCGAGGAGGTAATGAAACAACTTAACTCTAGTTGTCTCCTCTGCATCGGGCATTGTGAGGTCCAGTGTAAACTCCTCCTTCCAACTTTTCCAAGTTTTGCTAAGTTTGCTGAATCCAAACAAAGTATAGGAGGGCTTGAGACCATCCATCGCGAAGTCTGGCGCTCTTTTCCGCTCCGCTTTCGGCTCCGTAAACACTGGGCAGTCTCTCGTTCAAACTCCCTGGCTAGGCTAACGTTACCTACAACAAGCTAGCGGCACTTTTTCACTCTTCACGGCTTGGTACTAGCTTCGGCTGACTTCACGACCGCTGCCACCATGTTTCATTCTGTTCTGTTTTATCAAACTATACAGAATGGACGGTTAAAGCAGTATACTTGCTTACTATGTACTTTATTTATCACATGTGCATACCAGCCTTACAAGTGACATATTTGCCTAGCTCTCCTTCTGTGCGTCACACTAAAGTATTCCCCCCCCCGGGAACCTGAACATGACATGGAACTAACAATCCACTTGTTACAGTCGCCACTGAGTCTTTTTTTTTTTTTTTTGGGGACTTCAATTACCTAAATTTTTCGCCGAGCTTGAAGTCTGGGACCAATAAAAATGACTTTTCGTGCATGTTTACTGGGTCAATTTTAGAATCATTTTGCAGAAAAAATTAAAAATAATCCAAGCAAAAACAATAGGCCCTCCCGGTCATCACCGGCTCGGGCCTAATAAACATTTTATTCTCAGACTAAACTTTCTCAGGCTCAGACTAAACTCAGGTCTAAACCAGTGTTAATTTCGTTGACGAAATATTTTTGTCATTATTTTCGTCACGAATATTGTTTTGCGGACGAAAACGAAACGAAAACTAAAAAGGAAGTCACTGATGGAGACTAAAACTATAACTAAATTGATTGACATTATCGTCAACGAATAAAGGACGAGACGAAAATAGACTGTGACGAAAATCCAATTAGCAGACGGGAGAGATGAACAAAAGAACCAATCCGCAAAACGGAACAGGTGAACACACTCCGGTACAGTAGGTGGCGGTATGCACCGAAAAAAATGGTTGCGACCCGCCATTAATACTAGAGAAGAAGAAGAACGAAACTGCATGAGAAGAAGAGAACCAATCAGAGACTGACTTATTTGACTGAGCTCCGGAAGACGGCATTCAAAGAGCGACAAAATGTCACAGGTGACCTAACCAGGGGAAAGCGTAACAGAGCAAAAGTCACTTTAGCACGAAGTGCTTTCTTGAAAATGAATAGAGGTAAATAAGTGTTACTATTCTGTGGTTGAATTGCCAGCATTGTGGTAGCAAGAAGAAAATGTCGTTCAGTGCACTTTAGATTCGAAATTAAAAATGTTTGCACTTATTGTTCAGCTCAGCTGTAAGCTTTAAGGTCCTGGACCTAACTTTATTTTTCTTTTATTGATGGTGAATTGGCAGCTAGTTATTGTTTACATTACCATGACAGTGTTTGTTGCTGCATAAAAGCTTTTGAATTGAAATAAAGACACCGTTGTGTTGACATAAAGTTGAATTTGTGTTTTATATATTTTGGTTAAGTTTATTTTCTATACCAAACTTAAAAAATATTGTAAAAAATTGTCTAGTAAATCTGTTATTGATTTTAGTCTTATTTTAGTCGACTAAAATAACAAGCAATTTTAGTCGACTAAAATAAGACTAAAATTAAAACAAATAAGATGACTAAAACTTGACTAAAACTAAAAAGAATTATAGTCAAAAGACTAAGACTAAAACTAAATTAAAATTTTGTGTCAAAATTAACACTGGTCTAAACCAGTTCTAACCAGTTTCTGTTGTTTCTGTGTCTGCCTCAGGCTCTGCCCCCTTCTTGCTCGCCAACACTTCGGGCCGTCTGATTGGTCAGAGAGCTCAGCTGATGCTGCCACCACTCAAAGAGAATGACACACACTGCATCAGCTTCCAGTTCTACATTGTCGCTGCGGCAACACTCAACCTCTACGTCAAAGGTACAAGAAAAAAAACACAATTTCACTTTTTATGTCAAAAGTACAAAAAAAACCCAGCATTTTACAGTTTACGCTAAAAGTGCGAAAATAACAAGATTTTACTGTTTATGTCAAAGGTGCCAAAAAAAGGATTTTACTGTTTACGTTAAAAGGTACAGAAAAAAAAAAAGTGTTTATTTTTTTAAAATACTGATTTTTTTTAGATCCAAAATTTGTGGTTTGAAAATGATAAGAGATAGAGTCCTACTCTAAACTAGAAAATGTCACCTATGACCCAAACTATATGGGTGAAATAATTGTATGCCTCTAATTTGCCTCTAATTTGCCTCTAATTTGCATACCATGGCGTTATATATTGTCTTTTTCTTAAAATAAATCAATAATAACAGTATCTTGTAAAGCCACCCTTTACCTGTCTCTCCTCTCTACCTTCTCCGCTACCACTTTAAGATCAACAACTCACTGCCCTCCTTTATTCGCTTACCTCCCCACCTTCAGTGGATTCAAGAGCTGATGATTTTGTGTCTTTCTTCATAAAGAATGTTCTAGGACAGTTCTCTGCGCCACCACCTGTTGCACTCACCCACACAACCGATAAAAAGGTTCTAGAGTCAGCCATTACTAAAGCCAAAGCTTCATCACCGGTGTATTTTTTGTTTGCCATTTTTGCGTTTATGAGTTACATTTCTTGTTGCAATTTTGTGACTTTGGAGCTTTGAGAGAGTCAACGGTACCAAAGAAAATACAGGATTTCACTGTTTACATCAAAAGTAAGAAAAAAAAAAAGGATTTTCCTGTTGATGTCAATGGTACAAAAAAACCCAACAGGGTTTTAATGTTATTGTATAATGTACAAAAAAAAAAAACAAGATTTTACTGTTTATTTCAACCTACTTCTTATGTAAGAATTAGGTTGTTGATTGCAAGCTAAAGGAAAGCTAATTTATGTAGCCTAGAGAAAAAAAGAGTTTCACAAACTCTTCCATCTGAGTGTTACCATCGAGACCAAAGTAATCTTTGATAAAAAGCTGCTGTTTTAATACTACTGTAGAGTTTTATTCATTAAAATTAAACACTTATAGTAGGCCTCTACCCAAAACCGGGTTTGTTAAATGAAGGTAGATCTGTGAAGGTAAGATTACAAACAAAAGAGAGGAAACAGAATTATGCCTCTCTCTGTTGATATTTTTAAGTTCACAGTTTAGCTTAAAAAATGTGACTTCACAGAAAAGAGAGTTTAAACATTCTGACGTAATATATAGTGTACATTAAAATCTGTTAAATTAACCACCTTATTGTGATGCATTATTGAGGCATTTTGTGGTTGTAGTGTATTAATGACATGAATCTGTGCAATATAAGTAGATTATTTTGACTTGGTTCTTTCAGAAGGAGCTCGTTGGCTGAAATAGTGTGGGCAGCCCTGCAGTAGTTATTATAAAGTTGTTTTCTTCTTGTATTGAAGTTATCTTCGGTTTTATTCCTGTGTTTCCTCCAGAGAACAACAGTCCTGTGGGGATCCCCGTCTTTAACTCCTCAAGTCCTTCCTTTCACTCCTGGAAACAGCTCGAGCTCGCTGTCTCCACCTTCTGGCCCAACTACTACCAGGTAACACTCACCTTAATCCAGGTAACTCTTACCTTTATCCAGGTAACACTTACCTATGTTCAGGTTAACACTCACCTTAATCCAGGTAACTCTTACCTATGTTCTGGTAACACTCATCTATGTTCAACAAACTCTTACCTATGTTCATGTAACACACCTTTATCCAGGTAGCTCTCATCTATGTTCAGGTAACACTCACCTTTATCCAGGTAGCTCTCACCTATGTTCAGGTAACACTCACCTTTATCCAGGTAACACTTACCTCTGTTCAGGTAGCTCTCATCTATTTTAAGGTAACACTCACCTTTATTCAGGTAACTCTTATCTATGTTCAGGTAACACTCACCTTTATACAGGTAACTCTTACATATGTTCAGTTAACACTTACCTATGTTCAGGTAACACTCACCTTTATCCAGGTAACTCTTACCTATGTTCAGGTAGCTCTCACCTATGTTCAGTTAACACTCACCTTTATTCAGGTAACTCTTATCTATGTTCAGGTAACTCTTACCTATGTTCAGGTAACTCTTACCTATGTTCAGGTAACACTCACCTTTATTCAGGTAACTCTTATCTATGTTCAGGTAACACTCAACTTTATACAGGTAACTCTTATCTATGTTCAGGTAGCTCTCATCTATTTAAGGTAACACTCACCTTTATTCAGGTAACTCTTATCTATGTTCAGGTAACACTCACCTTTATACAGGTAACTCTTACATATGTTCAGGTAACACTTACCTATGTTCAGGTAACTCTTACATATGTTCAGGTAACTCTTACCTATGTTCAGGTAGCTCTCACCTATGTTCAGGTAACTCTTACCTATGTTCAGGTAACTCTTACCTATGTTCAGGTAACACTCACCTTTATCCAGGTAACACTCACCTATGTTCAGGTAACTCTTACCTATGTTCAGGTAGCTCTCACCTTTATCCAGGTAACTCTTACCTATGTTCAGGTAGCTCTCACCTATGTTCAGTTAACACTCACCTATGTTCAGGTAACACTTACCTATGTTCAGGTAGCTGTCATCTACAGTATTTTCAGGTAACACTCACCTTTATCCAGGTAACTCTCACCTATGTTCAGGTAACACTCACCTTTATCCAGGTAACTCTCACCTATGTTCAGGTAACACTCACCTTTATCCAGGTAACTCTCACCTATGTTCAGGTAACACTCACCTTTATCCAGGTAACACTTACCTATGTTCAGGTAACACGCACCTATGTTCAGGTAGCTGTCATCTACAGTATTTTCAGGTAACACTCACCTTTATCCAGGTAACTCTCACCTATGTTCAGGTAACACTCACCTTTATCCAGGTAACTCTCACCCATGTTCAGGTAACACTCACCTTTATCCAGGTAACACTTACCTATGTTCAGGTAACACTCACCTTTATCCAGGTAACTCTCACCCATGTTCAGGTAACACTCACCTTTATCCAGGTAACTCTTACCTATGTTCAGGTAGCTCTCACCTATGTTCAGTTAACTCTCACCTATGTTCAGGTAACACTCACCTTTATCCAGGTAACTCTTACCTATGTTCAGTTAACACTCACCTATGTTCAGGTAACACTCACCTATGTTCAGGTAACACTCACCTATGTTCAGGTAACACTTACCTATGTTCAGGTAACACTTACCTATGTTCAGGTAACACTTACCTATGTTCAGGTAACACTTACCTATGTTCAGGTAACACTTACCTATGTTCAGGTAACACTCACCTTTATCCAGGTAACACTCACCTATGTTCAGGTAACTCTTACCTATGTTCAGGTAGCTCTCACCTTTATCCAGGTAACTCTTACCTATGTTCAGGTAGCTCTCACCTATGTTCAGTTAACACTCACCTATGTTCAGGTAACACTTACCTATGTTCAGGTAGCTGTCATCTACAGTATTTTCAGGTAACACTCACCTTTATCCAGGTAACTCTCACCTATGTTCAGGTAACACTCGCCTTTATCCAGGTAACTCTCACCTATGTTCAGGTAACACTCACCTTTATCCAGGTAACTCTCACCTATGTTCAGGTAACACTCACCTTTATCCAGGTAACACTTACCTATGTTCAGGTAACACGTACCTATGTTCAGGTAGCTGTCATCTACAGTATTTTCAGGTAACACTCACCTTTATCCAGGTAACTCTCACCTATGTTCAGGTAACACTCACCTTTATCCAGGTAACTCTCACCTATGTTCAGGTAACACTCACCTTTATCCAGGTAACTCTCACCCATGTTCAGGTAACACTCACCTTTATCCAGGTAACACTTACCTATGTTCAGGTAAAACTCACCTTTATCCAGGTAACTCTCACCCATGTTCAGGTAACACTCACCTTTATCCAGGTAACTCTTACCTATGTTCAGGTAGCTCTCACCTATGTTCAGTTAACTCTCACCTATGTTCAGGTAACACTCACCTTTATCCAGGTAACTCTTACCTATGTTCAGTTAACACTCACCTATGTTCAGGTAACACTTACCTATGTTCAGGTAACACTCACCTATGTTCAGGTAACACTTACCTATGTTCAGGTAACACTTACCTATGTTCAGGTAACACTTACCTATGTTCAGGTAACACTCACCTTTGGGTTTTAGTTGGATTTAAACAGGTTTTAGTTGGATTTGAACAAGTTTTAGTTGGATTTGAACAGGGTTTAGATGGATTTGAACAGGGTTTAGATGGATTTGAACAGGGTTTAGATGGATTTGAACAGGTTTTAGTTGGATTTGAACAGGGTTTAGATGGATTTGAACAGGTTTTAGTTGGATTTGAACAGGGTTTAGATGGATTTGAACAGGGTTTAGATGGATTTGAACAGGTTTTAGTTGGATTTGAACAGGGTTTAGATGGATTTGAACAGGTTTTAGTTGGATTTGAACAGGGTTTAGATGGATTTGAACAGGTTTTAGTTGGATTTGAACAGGGTTTAGATGGATTTAAAAGGTCTAAATGAGTTTTGAAAAGAGCTTTAAACTTTTAGTCAAAGTTGATTTTTGGTGTAAAATTTGTGAAAAGCTTAATAATGGGTCTTGATTATTGATTATAAGACATGCTTTAAACTCAGCTTCCTGCAGGTTTTTAGAATCACATTCTAGTTGTTCTTCAGATCTGTTCTGTAGATGTGGTTTTGTGTTGATTGAAAGTTGTTTATTGAATCTTCCTGCAGCTCGGTCTTTGCTGGAGTCTCAGTCAGAGCCTTTTAAACTCTGTCGGACTGAACGTGTGAGATAAACCGGTCTTTCTCTCTGCGTCACCAAAACTGTGTGAGACTGAAACTAATGGACTTCACACTGAAGTCACGGCAGAACCCAGACCAGCTCAAAAAACTGGACTCATTTTACACTAAAGACACACAACAGGGTGTTACTGTTAATGACCCCGACTCAAATACTCCCATAATCAGACTAGTGTTAGAAACTTAACACTTAATATAAAAGACTTGCACATCTAAATAATTCTGATTAAAAACCTAGAGGATTTCCACAGGTCCTTAAAGCCTCAGACTCAGGAGGAAACTGGAGATAAACCCTTCATGAGTTTACCAGGAGACACTGTGAGGTCAGCGGTTCGATTCCCTGGAGTCAATATCATTTATGTTCTGCCTTACTAACCTAACTGGTGTTAGGTCCTGTTCAACGCCCCTGTTCCCAAAGGTCTGGTGGTCAAAGCTGTAAGGGTTCAAATCCCGCTGTGGGCTGACAGTTCAACTGTGTTAACAATAATCCACCCTTTCATCCAATAAGAATGACTGACACTACAATGTGTGGCCTCAGAGCGCCTCTTGTGCAAATGTATAGCGCAGCATTGAATGTTCCCGATCATTCTCTCTCAAACATAAAGCTGCTGATCTGAACCGAGTCTGGCTCCTTTTGGTTTTTATTTCAACACGTCTTTCATTTTATCCAACAAGGTAATGATGTTATTAAAAAAAAAATCTTAAACAGACTCCAGATTCATCACTGACGGCTCATTTTTGTCTTTTCTCAAATAACTGGACTCTTTAACTTTGTAAAAGTAGCTGCAAATTTTTTTTGCCTATAGTCTTTGTCTTTTTTTTATGTCATTAAAGATAAAAATGCTCAGAAATAAGCTGCTACAATAAAACATCCCTAAACCTTGTTCGGTCTGTCTGTGTTTAATCTGAGACTGAAGCCTCTGTTTCTGATTCAGAGCAGACTCCATTTACTCCACAAATATTTGTACCATCGATCCCACTGAGCGTGTGCAGATAGGGATGTACTGAGCGCGTGCAGAAGCAGCCGTGTAATTGGCTGATGCAGATGGGATAAAGAGGAAGAGGCTCTGATTGAAAAACAAAAGCCAAACCTCTGCAATTACTCACATCCCATAATAACACACACACAGGTGGAGCCTGTTCAGGGTCACCACGGCAACAGAAACACACACCTCAAACACACAGAGCGAGAGATTAGTGAAGGAAACATGAAAAGTGAGACTAAAGTGGCTTATCCCAGGACGTCTGAGTCTGATGGAGGTCTGATGGAGGTCTGAGGGAGGTCTGATGGAGGTCTGTGGGAGGTCTGAGGGAAGTCTGATGGAAGTCTGAGGGAGGTCTGATGGAGGTCTGATGGAGGTCTGAGCGAGGTCTAAGGGAGGTCTGATGGAAGTCTGATGGAGGTCTGATGGAAGTCTGATGGAGGTCTGAGGGAGGTCTGAGGGAAGTCTGATGGAGGTCTGATGGAAGTCTGATGGAGGTCTGATGTAGGTCTGAGGGAGGTCTAAGGGAGGTCTGATGGAGGTATGATGGAGGTCTGATGGAGGTCTGATGGAGGTCTGATGGAGGTCTGTGGGAGGTCTGTGGGAGGTCTGATGGAGGTCTGATGGAAGTCTGAGGGAGGTCTGATGGAAGTCTGATGGAAGTCTGATGGAGGTCTGTGGGAGGTCTGATGGAGGTCTGATGGAGGTCTGTGGGAGGTCTGATGGAGGTCTGATGGAAGTCTGATGGAGGTCTGATGGAGGTCTGATGGAGGTCTGATGAAAGTCTGATGAAAGTCTGAGGGAGGTCTAAGGGAAGTCTGATGGAAGTCTGATGGAAGTCTGATGGAGGTCTGATGGAGGTCTGATGGAGGTCTGATGGAGGTCTGATGAAAGTCTGATGAAAGTCTGAGGAGGTCTAAGGGAAGTCTGATGGAAGTCTGATGGAAGTCTGATGGAGGTCTGATGGAGGTCTGTGGGAGGTCTGTGAGAGGTCTGATGGAGGTCTGATGGAAGTCTGATGGAGGTCTGAGGGAGGTCTGATGGAGGTCTGATGGAGGTCTGATGAAAGTCTGATGAAAGTCTGAGGGAGGTCTAAGGGAAGTCTGATGGAAGTCTGATGGAAGTCTGATGGAGGTCTGATGGAGGTCTGTGGGAGGTCTGTGAGAGGTCTGATGGAGGTCTGATGGAAGTCTGATGGAGGTCTGAGGGAGGTCTGAGACAAGACAAGACAAGACAAGACATTTATTTTTGTATAGCCCAATATCACAACAACAGTCGCCTCAAAGGGCTTAACAGACTGCACTAGACAACATCCCCTGTCCTTAGACCCTCCCTCGGGTAAGGAAAAACTCCAAAAAAAACCCAGCCGGGAAAAAAGAGAAACCTCAGGGAGAACCACAGAAGGAGGGATCCACTCCCAGGACGGACAGGCCGTGCAGGAATGTGTCCAGGACAGTTGAAAAATACATAGAAATACACAAACATTTTCACAAATAAAAACATTTATATTGGCAGTGTCCAGTGTCCACTCTGAGTGTGAGTGGGGGTGGGGGGGGCAAACATTACCCAGCAGGTAAGAGGTTTGCGTCCACCCTAGGAGAAGGGAGAAAAGAGGAAAAAAACAAACTGTAATAGGTAGATGTGATAATATGAGCGGATTTAGTGTGTACCTACAGCTACAACCAGTGTAAACGTGTACCTACAGCTACAACCAGTGTAAACGTGTACCTACAGCTACAACCAGTGTAAACGTATACCTATGATCAATCAGTCTCCATACGTTTGGTGAAATAAGTATGTTTTGAGTTTGCTTTTGAAAACTTCAACAGAGTCAGCTCGCCGCACTTCCGCCGGGAGCCCATTCCATAAAAATGGGGCTCTATAAGAAAAGGCTCTGTAGCAGACTTCTTCTTTACTCGAGGAAGTTGAAGGAGGCCAGCGTCCTGAGAGCGAAGGGTACGAGCTGGAGTATACCGGGTGATGAGGTCAGATAGGTCAGAGGGCGCGCGTCCACAAAGGATTTTATATGTTACAGAAGCACTTTGAAATCTGCTCTAACATGAATAGGAAGCCAATGTAATGAAGCCAGGACCGGAGTAATGTGATCAAACTTCCTGGTCTTTGTTAAAAGTCTGGCGGCTGTATTTTGGACCATTTGTAGTCTGTGAGTACTTTTCCTCGGCAGTCCAGAGAATAAGGCATTGCAGTAGTCCAGCCTGGATGTGACAAATGCATGAATGAGAATTTCAGCATCAGCTAAAGACAGGCAGGAGCGAATTTTTAAAATATTCCTCAAGTGAAAAAAGCCCAGTTTAGTGACCTCACTAATGTGCTGCTGCAGTGATAGTGTGGAGTCAAAAATGACACCAAGGTTCCTCACAGTGTTGCCGAGCTCCAACACACAGTTGTTGATCGAGACAGTAAGATTGTTGAACTTGTGCCGATGACTGGCAGGACCATTTAACAAGAGCTCTGTTTTATCCCAGTTCAAATGGAGGAAGTTTTGAGACATCCATGTTTTAATTGAAACGAGGCAGGCCTCTAGACGCTTGATGTCAGTATTATTCGCTTTTATTGGTAGATACAGCTGTGTATCATCGGCATAACAGTGGAAGTTTACTCCATAACTTCTGATGATTTGTCCCAATGGTGTAACATATAGTGAAAAAAGTATGGGACCAAGCACAAACCCTTGTGGCACACCGAATTTCACTGGTGCCGTGGAGGAGAAGGATTTATTAAAAGAGACAAAATGAGACCTATCACACAGATAGGATTCTAACCAAGCAAGAGCAGAGCCAGAGATGCCAAACACATCCTTTAGTCTGTTGATTAGCACTGCATGATCAATCGTGTCAAATGCAGCGCTGAGATCTAGCAATAACAGTAGAGCCGATGAGTCCTCGTCAATCTGAAGGAGGAGATCGTTAGTCACTTTAACTAAAGCTGTTTCAGTGGAATAAGAGGCCCTAAATGCAGACTGAAACTGCTCGAGGAGGTCATTTTCTGATAGATATAGAGTAAGTTGTTTTAACAAAACTTTTTCCAGGACTTTAGATAGAAAAGGTAAATTGGAGACAGGACGGTAATTATTTAGGCATCCAGGATCCAGAGTAGGTTTTTTGAGTAGGGGTTTGACCACAGCCTGTTTAAAGAGGGAAGGAACGGTGCCAGTAGACAAGGACAAGTTTATAATGTTTAACATAATTTGCCCTACATAGGGCCAGAGTTCTTTAAGCTGTTTTGCTGGCAGGATATCCAGAAGGCACGTAGTTGCTTTACATGAAGAAACCACCTTTGTCAGCTCATCGAGGGATACAGGATCTAAGACTGAGAGTCGAGAGGTCAGTGGATCCAAGTGAATGGGACCCGGAGCTGAGGAACACAAAACCAAAATATTATCCCTGATATCTTCAATTTTATGTTTAAAGAAATCTAAAAAGTCTTGTGCACTAAAGGGAGAGGAGTATTCAGTTGTTCTTGGTTGGATTAGTTTAGCAACTGTCCCAAATAGAAACCTGGGGTTATGCCGGTTTTCTCTGATTAGAGATGAGAAATAAGCCGTCTTTGCAGTGCTGAGGGCGTGCTTATAGGTGTTTACACACAAACACCACTTTTAATAATTTAGATTAGTTATACCATGGTGTAGGTCGTCTGGTTGGTCTGGGCTTTGTCCTGAGGGGTGCCACTGAGTCAGTGATGGCCGAGAGGGTTGCATGGACCTCCTTTGTGTAGGCTTCTATTGAGTTTCCAGGTGGAGTTAAATTAGGAAGAACATCTGTCAGACGTGTGGCAAACATTTCCATTGCAGCCGCGCTAAAATTCCGTGTAGACACTACACAATTGTCGGAATTTGGGGGGAGTCTATAACTAATCTCAAATTCCACCAGTGAGTGATCTGAAACAGCAGATGAAAGAGAGGAGACGAAGAGATGTGAAACATGAGACGCATGATAAACAGTGTCATTCTTATACAGACATTGTGCTGAAGCGGTCCTATACACCAGGTCTCCATAATCTAAGACAGATAAAAATGTTGCAGTGACTAGCTGCTTTTTTGCTTTAAAAGAAAAACAAAATTTATTTCGAAAGAAAAAGGACAGTTTAAGTTTGAGTTTCTTCACAAGGTTGTCTATATGAGACTTAAAAGTAAGAGCATCATCAAGCCAGATACCAAGGTACTTATAAGAATGAACCACCTCTATGACACTTCCAGTCAAAGTGAACACAGGAGGAGGAGCTTGAGAAACCTTCTTAGTATTTCTAAACAGCATCAGTTTGGTCTTATCAGCATTGAGAACCAGTTTAAGCTGCATAAGCGTCCGTTGAACCACATCGAAAGCTTTCTGCAAAGACTCAACCTCTTTAGCTGGGGACGATCCAAAACAATAAATAATTGTGTCATCAGCATAAAAATGCATATTAGCATCCAACACATTGTGGCCTAGTTCATTTATATACACAATAAACAAGAGAGGACCTAATATTGAGCCTTGTGGCACCCCCTTGTGTACCTTCACTAATGCAGAACATAGACCATCACATTTAATGCATTGAGTCCTGTCACTCAGATAATTCATGAACCAGGAAACTACACAATCAGACAATCCCAGACAAAGAAGCCTTTGCTTTAAAACAGCATGGTCCACTGTGTCAAAAGCTTTCGACAGGTCAAGAAAAAGTGATGCACAGAATTGCTTTCTATCAAGAGCGACAAGACATTAATTACTTTTGTAACAGCAGTGATGGTACTGTGCTTTTTCCTGAAGCCTGACTGCAGTTTAGAAAGGAGTTCATTTGAGTATAAAAACTCTTTTATTTGGTCTGAAACAAGGGTTTCTAAAATTTTTGACAAAACACACAAATTAGATATAGGCCGATAATTAGTTAAAACTGCTGGATCACCTCCTTTAAACAAGGGAATCACAAAAGCTGACTTCCAAACTGATGGCATTTCATTGTTTTGAATTGACAGATTAAAAAGAATTGTAAGGGGCTCTGCAACAAAATCAGACGCCTTTTTCAAAAAGTAAGGCTCTATTAAATCTGGTCCAGGAGGTTTTCTGTGATCTAACCTGCTGCACAGTAAAAGAAACAAAATTAAAAGGCTCTCCAGAAAACACAGAGGAGTATGTGCATGGATTGACAGTGACTACTCCTGTCGACTCAGACAGAGAACCAACTGATACAAAATGCTCATTAAAGCAATTTAAGACATCAACTCTGTCGTAGACTGGAAGAGAGTTTTTTAAGACAAATTTTGGGAGGGCTTCATTACTTTTATTCACAGAAAGAGACTTGATGACTTTCCAAAATTTCTGTGGATTATTGAGGTTTTCACTTGTGACTGATAAATAATATTCAGATTTAGCCTTTTTGATAAGAGAGGTACATTTATTTCTTAGTTGTCTGAAAATGGACCAGTCAGTGGCAGAATCACCATTTCTAGCTTTAGCCCATGCCACATTTTGCTGATGAATAATGTCTGACAACTCTGGAGAAAACCAAGGGTTTTCCCGTCCCTTCACTCTGTGCTTTGTCCAAGGAGCATGTTTATTTACAATTTTCTCAAAATGCTCCTTAAAAAGTGTCCAGGCAAGCTCAACGTCAACAGGCAACAGGCCTAGCTGTCCCCAGTTAATCAAAGATCGATCATGATGATAGGCTTGTTCATTAAAATGTTTCAAATTCCTCTTTCTAATAATTTGTGATTTACATTTGGGTATTTTACTGCCTCTCGAAGTAGCAATAACACAATGATCACTCAGATCATTACAAAAGACACCCATGGTTGAAAATTTATGAGGGACATTTGTTAGAATCAAGTCGATTAAAGTAGATTTATCTGGATTTTTGAGATTAGGCCTTGTAGGTACATTTACAAACTGGCTAAGACTGACAGAATCACAGAAAGATTTAAATTCATCAGAAACAACATTTAGCCAGTCCCAATTCAAGTCCCCGACCAGTAAAAGTTCCCTATAGTTTAATCTGGACAAAAGAAGCTTTAAAGATGATAAAGCCTCCCTGGAGGCCGATGGAGGTCTATAACAGCCCACAACAGTTATTGAAAGGGACTTAAATATTTCAACATTTAAGGCCAAAAACTCCATTTGCTTACAGAGAGACTCAGACAGAACAACTGATGCACCAAATCTTGACTTAACATAGATAGCTACTCCACCACCTTTCTTGACCTGTCACTGCGAAAAACATTATACCCATGCACATTTATATCTTCATTAGTAATTGATTTCGTCAACCATGTTTCCGAAATTATCATTATGTCTGCATCTGTAGATTCAATCCAAATTCTAACCATGTCTATTTTGAGTAAACTGCGAACATTAAGATGAACAAATTTAAGTCCAGGCATTGATTTAAATTCAGCAGGGGTCAAGACACACTGCAAACAGGGGCCAGGATTAGGCTGCACATTTCCAGATAAAAGTAGGAGTAGTGTAATAATCAATCTGCATTTCACAGTATATTTTGAAGCCAGCCTATCATATGCTGAAACCAAGCAATGCCTATCATTAATTGAGAAAGACAAATTATACAAAGCAAAAAAATTTTTGCAGTTTAGGCAAATCCCAATACAGATCCATCCAGAAGTCCGGGTTCCAACAAAAGTGTAATGGTTCCTGGTGCATGTCAATACTGGTTTTTGTGCCACTATAGTAGGTATCCTGTATGCCCACCATATTATTAAAACAACTCACCCTAGGATCAGTGCCCGGTTTCAAGTTCCAAGTGACCAACAGGGATAAGAACATTAATTTACTAATAGTAAAGTTGACTAATAACAGTACCAGTTTATCTTGTAGAGTGTGGCCCAGCTTCCACAATGATGTTGCAGGCTCAGGCTGGTTAGCCCAAGCTCCAGGAAGATGTAACAGGCTCAATGCTGGTTAGCCCAAGCTCCAGGAGAATATAGCAGGCTCAAGCCCGTTTGCCTAGCTCTGATTAGCCTGGGCTAATAGGATCTGTTGAATCAGGCTCAGGTTAGCAAAGTTAGCTCAGAGCAGAGGTATAGTGTCATTTTTAAACTCATAGTAGTCCACAATCTTCTTAAAAGTTCAAGATGAAATTTCCATATAGATGACTTGTACAAATTAAAAACTACAACTTAAAAGGAGTAAATACTTTGAAATCCATTTAAATGGAATCAGTCCAGAGAGAGACACTGAGCAGACCTTTAGATAGCTGCCATCTTGGATCTCTTGTTGTCACTGCAGATAGTTTCCACTAATGTGTGTGGGCTCATGAACAAACTGGTTGAAAGACAGAGTTGTAAGCAGTGATTGAAATGCTCTGGCCAGAGGATCACACTCCTTATTTAGATGAATATTAAAGTCACCAACTAGAAGGATGTTATCAGCGTGGGTTATTAAGTCCGAGAGGAAAACTCCAAACTCATCCAAGAAAGTAGGGACCCGGAGGGCGATAGACTACAGCTAAATAAAATGGCTTCCTTCCATTAATTTGAAAAGGAATATGTTTGATGAGTAACACTTCGAATGAGTTAAATTTTGGCTGTGATGATGGACCTGTAAAGCAAAAAGCAGCTTTATGAATGGCTGCAACACCACCACCCTGTTTCGACGTGCGACCTACCTGTGCATATGCATAATCAGGGGGAGAGGCTTCATTTAGTGGAAGAAAAACATTGGGCCTAAGCCAAGTTTCAGAAATACAAAGTAAATCCAAGCAATGAGAAGTAATAAGATCATTAATTAAGAGTGCTTTGGAGGATAGAGACCGCACATTCAGGAGACCAATCTTCAGTCTTGATGTAGAGCCTGCATTTGAGGGCTGGTCCAGTGGAGCGATAGTGACAGGAACAAGCTGTCGAGCTCTAACAGTTCTGCCGGGTTTAAAAGAGTGCCTCTGAGTTATAATAACATGAGGACATGATGCTTTTGGGTCACTGACTCTGTGAGTTTTCAGATGTGTTTGAGGACTAAATAAATTCACCATATCTAACAGATTTGGGAAGTAGACATTGGATTGATACGGCCTAACCAGACAACTAAAAGCTGCTACATTATCCAGTTTCACACCCGCACTATCATGACTAGCAGGTTCTCTAATTCCTGCGACCTGCTGAGATACCTTGTGTCAAATGCATTGAATGCACCTGTCTATATTACTAGACAAAATGGCAGCACCTTGTCCAGTAGGATGCAGGCCGTCTGCCCTCAGCAGGCCTGGGCGGCTCCAGAAAGAAGGCCAGTTATCCACAAAACCATAACCTTTCTGACTACAATGCCGGGCCAGCCACCGGTTCACGGAAACTAATCTGCTATACTGTTCATCACTACCCCTTAACGGGAGGGGGCCAGAGACAATTCGATGACTCATCTTGTTCCCTAGTTCAAAAGTCCTAGCTAGGCTATCTTTGGTTACCTCAGACTGCCTCATTCTCACATTATTGGTGCCGACATGAATAACTATCTGCTTGTATGGAGTGCGAGTATGTGTCCTGGGAAACTCTCCCTTCCTGTGTGATGTCAGCACCCTAAGGTTAGCCTCTATGTCTGAAGCCCTGGCCCCCGGTAAACAGTGAACAATGGCTGGCGTCTCAAGTCTAACATTGCGGGTAATGTAGTCCCCTATCACCAGAGTACGATGCTCGCTCCGGCTGGCCGGCGCAGATGGAACAGGCCGGTGATCTGCGCGGACAAGCGGACTTCAAAGCGCCAAAAACCGGTTCGCGGTCAGAGGGGGTGACCGCGGACAAGAGCGGACAACCGGAGGCTTGCGCCTGCCTGCACCCCCCGCCGGCAGACCGGCACAAAAGCAGGACTCTTTGCAACAGCTGCCGAAACAACTGAGCCACAACTGGAGCTATCGCTAGCAGGACTGCTATCAGACCTGCATCTGATACTATCCGGAAACCCTGACACATCTAAAGTAACCAAACCCTGTCTATGCTGATCTAGCTGCTCTAACTCACAAACACGTCTCTCTAATAGAGACAATGTCTAGTAATACCGAACAAAAATGGCAATACACTGCCACAAGCAACAACAAAACAGAAAAACTTAGCTAAGCTAGTGTAGGTACAGTCAAGCCAACTGTTCACAACTCACAATGATAAATTCTAACACACACACACACACACACACACACACACACACACACACACACACACACACACACACACACACACACACACACACACACACACACACACACACACAGCAGTACAACCACAAGTTACAGGGAAAACTCAGAACACACAACAAGACTAACCACCAGTAGAAAACAGTAACAAACACAACAATCGAGGTATGCTAAGCGCTAACTCAATTGCTAAAAACCCGCTAGCATGTTAGCTAGCGGGCTAGCTAGCACAAACAAAAATGCCCTGTTCACAAAACGACAGCAACTCTAGTACTAACCTCTAGCAGAAATATAATCAGAATAACAATGAATGAGGTGTGGTGCACAGTTAAAGTGTTGACAATGTTTAAGAAATAATAAAAACGTAACTTTTGGACAACACCGGGAGAGATTCGTCACCGGGATGCGTCCTTTGTCCACCGGCAGACAAACAAAGTGACGTCAGCGTTAGGCCAATACTTATTTAAAACTCATTTAAATCCATTTAAAGCGAGAAAGAGAAAAGCTGGTGTTGCTGGTGTTTGCAGGTGGTGCTGGAGGCAGTGAGCAGTGGACAGAGAGACGTGGTGGCTGTGAAGGAGCTGAGTCTGCAGGGACACCAGTGCAGTAAGTATTCAACCAAACACCTTTGAACTCCGACTCGGCAGTTTTATTTGTGACTAAAGTAGAAAGTCCGGAGTCTCCTCTAAAGCTAGACCTGAGAGAGTCCGGACTCGGTCTTGATTAAAACTTGGTCTGGGTTCAGAGCAGGCCCCGCCCCCTCGCTTTAATCTGCGCTCTAATTGGATAACAAGGTTTGGTTTTAATTGAATTGGACCAAGGTCAGAGGGACGTCCGGTCTTAGATCCAGAGAAGTCCTGCTGGAACCTCCTGAGACCGAGCTGAACCTGGTCTGCTCCTGAGAAAACCGGTCTCACTTTTTTTTCTGCTGCTGTTTACCTCCGTTTTATTCTCTCATTAATATTCAACACAAACACCTTTCATCATAAATATTTTATCCTCTTCAGGTTTGACTTTTTATTTACACCAAACATATATCTGACTATTTATAATTCTCTTTAATCACTAAAGTTTAATCAGAAATCAATCTTTTTTGTTGTTGACCAGATTTCTCCATTTTATAAAATATTTAGAAATTAAGTTAACAAACAAAAACAAAAACTAATAAAAATATTTTTATCAAAGCGGGTTACTGCAGATTAGTTATTTGGGAAATTTTCTGATTTTCTTTTTTCCAAATAAAAACAGTTTCAGAATAACTGTCACTTTAATATTCTTCATATTTCACAAATATTCTGTCCTATTCAACACCAATATGTCTTCTTCTGTTTCATAATATCCCTCTGTTTTATAGAAGTTTTAATAAAATATGGCAAATGGCATTGATTTTATTCAGCTTTTCCACCTCAAAGCACTTTCCATTCACCAGTGTTACAGCTGGAACACCACTGGAGGCAAGGGACACAACGTCAGTATGATCTGTGGGGAGAGCGGGAGTCGAACCACCAACCTTACGGTTAAAGGTGGATCGCTCAACCACTGAGCAACTAAGCATATTAAATCATTTCTGGATCATCTTTCTGATTATGGTTTTATGAGAAGCTGATACACATACTTTATTTAATATCAGCTTCATATTTGATAAATTTACTTGAAAATAAAATAAATTATTAAAGGATTTTTATTTATATATTTTGTTAAATTTGGAAAAAGATTGATTCTTTACATTTGACAGATTCCTCAAAACAAACAAAATGTTTTTGTTGCGTTTAAAGTAAAGTTCTGTGATTGGCCGATGGTCAGATGCATTCTGGGAAATAGAGTTTGCAATGTCATGTCCTCATTAATTTGTTTTAATGTGACAAACTGTTTCCTTTAGATTTTATTTTTTTATTTCAGCACTTAATTCTGTTGATTCTTGGTGAATATTTGGTTTGATCAGTTTTTCTGGTGTTTTCTGGTTTTGTTTTTTTTAACTCTTATGTTCCCGGTTTCTCTCTGTTTCTCTGAAAGTGGGGACACCTCACTTCCTTCACATTAAAGGAGTCGAGGTAAACGCAGGACAGACAGCCACCTTCCACTGCACCATCAACGGGAGACCTCAACCCAACGTCCAGTTCTACCTGCAGGTCAGCCCCACTGAGACCAGGTGGAAACCAGGTGTAAAACCAGGTCTAAACCAGGACTAAACCAGGACTAAACCAGGACTGAGACCAGGTGGAAACCAGGTGTAAAACCAGGTCTAAACCAGGACTGAGACCAGGTCTAAACCAGGACAAAACCAGGACTAACCCAGGTCTAAACCAGGACTAAACCAGGACTAAACCAGGACTGAGACCAGGTGGAAACCAGGTGTAAAACCAGGTCTAAACCAGGACTGAGACCAGGTCTAAACCAGGACAAAACCAGGACTAACCCAGGTCTAAACCAGGACTAAACCAGGACTAAACCAGCACTAAACCAGGTCTAAACCAGGACTAAACCAGGACTAAACCAGGACTGAGACCAGGTGGAAACCAGGTGGAAAACCAGGTCTAAACCAGGACTAAACCAGGACTGAGACCAGGACAAAACCAGGACTAACCCAGGTCTAAACCAGGACTAAACCAGGACTAAAACAGGTTTAAACCAGGACTAAACCAGGTCTAAACCAGGACTAAGACCAGGACTAAAACAGGTTTAAACCAGGACTAAACCAGGACTAAACAGGGACTAAACCAGGACTAAACCAGGTCTAAACAGGGACTAAACCAGGACTAAAACAGGTTTAAACCAGGACTAAACCAGGTCTAAACCAGGACTAAACCAGGACTAAAACAGGTTTAAACCAGGACTAAACCAGGACTAAAACAGGTTTAAACCAGGACAAAACCAGGACTAACCCAGGTCTAAACCAGGACTAAACCAGGACTAAAACAGGTTTAAACCAGGACTAACCCTGCTCCGGACCTGGTCTGGACCTGGTCTGGACCCAGTCCGGAGCAGGTCTGGAGCAGGTCTAACCCGGTTCTTCTCCTCAGGGCTCAGGAGGACGCTGGTCGTCTCTGTCGCAGCTGAAGACGGTGAACTCTCGGAGGATTTCTGCGAGTTTCGATGTTACCAACACAACCAAAGCTGATTCCGGGACGTACCGCTGCATTGGCCAATCAGAGCGCGGCGTAGGTGTCTCCTTGTACGCCGAGCTCACCGTCAAACGTGAGTCCAGCACTGGATTTGGATCCGTTTTACCAGGTCTTACCAAGTTTTTACCAGGATCATCTCTTCTCCTTTGAACACAATGACATCATAACATAACATGTTTTGTCGAAGAGTCTGGACCTGAGTCTACTCTCAGTTTACTCTCAGTTTACTCTCAGTTTACTCTCAGTCTGCTCTCAGTTTACTCTCAGTTTACTCTCAGTTTACTCTGTCTACTCTCAGTTTACTCTGTTTATTCTTAGTTTACTCTCAGTTTATTCTTAGTTTACTCTCAGTTTACTTTCAGTTTACTCTCAGTTTTCTCTCAGTTTACTCTCAGTTTACTATCAGTTTACTCTCAGTTTACTCTTAGTTTACTCTCAGTTTACTCTCAGTTTACTCTTAGTTTACTCTCAGTTTTCTCTCAGTTTACTTACAGTTTTCTCTCAGTTTACTCTTAGTTTACTCTCAGTTTACTCTTAGTTTACTCTCAGTTTTCTCTTAGTTTACTCTCAGTTTTCTCTTAGTTTACTCTCAGTTTACTCTCAGTTTTCTCTCAGTTTACTCTCAGTTTTCTCTTAGTTTACTCTCAGTTTACTCTCAGTTTACTCTCAGTTTACTCTCAGTTTTCTCTCAGTTTTCTCTTAGTTTACTCTCAGTTTACTCTTAGTTTACTCTCAGTTTTCTCTTAGTTTACTCTCAGTTTACTCTCAGTTTACTCTCAGTTTTCTCTTAGTTTACTCTCAGTTTACACTCAGTTTTCTCTTAGTTTTCTCTTAGTTTATTCTCAGTTTACTCTCAGTTTACTCTCAGTTTTCTCTCAGTTTACTCTCAGTCTACTCTCAGTTTACTCTCAGTTTACTCTCATTCTACTCTCAGTTTACTCTCAGTTTATTCTTAGTTTACTCTCAGTTTATTCTTAGTTTACTCTCAGTTTACTTTCAGTTTACTCTCAGTTTACTCTCAGTTTACTCTTAGTTTACTCTCAGTTTTCTCTCAGTTTACTTACAGTTTTCTCTCAGTTTACTCTCAGTTTTCTCTCAGTTTACTCTCAGTTTACTCTCAGTTTTCTCTCAGTTTTCTCTTAGTTTACTCTCAGTTTACTCTCAGTTTTCTCTTAGTTTACTCTCAGTTTACTCTCAGTTTACTCTCAGTTTTCTCTTAGTTTACTCTCAGTTTACACTCAGTTTTCTCTTAGTTTTCTCTTAGTTTATTCTCAGTTTACTCTCAGTTTACTCTCAGTTTACTCTCAGTTTACTCTCAGTCTACTCTCAGTTTACTCTCAGTTTACTCTCATTCTACTCTCAGTTTACTCTCAGTTTATTCTTAGTTTACTCTCAGTTTTCTCTCAGTTTACTTACAGTTTTCTCTCAGTTTACTCTCAGTTTTCTCTCAGTTTACTCTCAGTTTACTCTCAGTTTACTCTCAGTTTTCTCTCAGTTTACTCTGTTTTCTCTCAGTTTAATCTTAGTTTACTCTCAGTTTACTCTCAGTTTACTCTCAGTTTTCTCTCAGTTTACTCTGTTTACTCTCAGTTTTCTCTCAGTTTACTCTCAGTTTTCTCTTAGTTTACTCTCAGTTTTCTCTTAGTTTACTCTCAGTTTTCTCTTAGTTTACTCTCAGTTTACTCTCAGTTTACTCTCAGTTTTCTCTCTGTTTACTCTCAGTTTTCTCTTAGTTTACTCTCAGTTTACTCTGTTTTCTCTCAGTTTACTCTCAGTTTACTCTCAGTTTTCTCTCAGTTTACTCTCAGTTTTCTCTTAGTTTACTCTCAGTTTACTCTTAGTTTACTCTCAGTTTTCTCTTAGTTTACTCTCAGTTTACTCTTAGTTTACTCTCAGTTTTCTCTTAGTTTACTCTCAGTTTACACTCAGTTTTCTCTTAGTTTTCTCTTAGTTTACTCTCAGTTTTCTCTTAGTTTACTCTCAGTTTACTCTTAGTTTACTCTCAGTTTTCTCTTAGTTTACTCTCAGTTTACACTCAGTTTTCTCTTAGCTTACACTCAGTTTTCTCTTAGTTTTCTCTCAGTTTTCTCTTAGTTTACTCTCAGTTTACTCTTAGTTTACTCTCAGTTTTCTCTTAGTTTACTCTCAGTTTACTTTCAGTTTACTCTCAGTTTTCTCTCAGTTTACTCTCAGTTTACTCTCAGTTTACTCTTAGTTTACTCTCAGTTTACTTTCAGTTTACTCTCAGTTTTCTCTCAGTTTACTCTTAGTTTTCTCTTAGTTTACTCTCAGTTTTCTCTTAGTTTACTCTTAGTTTACTTTCAGTTTACTCTCAGTTTTCTCTCAGTTTACTCTTAGTTTACTCTCAGTTTTCTCTTAGTTTTCTCTCAGTTTACACTCAGTTTTCTCTTAGTTTACTCTCAGTTTTCTCTTAGTTTTCTCTCAGTTTTCTCTTAGTTTACTCTCAGTTTACTCTTAATTTACTCTCAGTTTTCTCTTAGTTTTATCTTAGTTTACTCTCAGTTTTCTCTTAGTTTACTCTCAGTTTACTCTCAGTTTTCTCTTAGTTTACTCTCAGTTTACTCTTAGTTTACTCCCAGTTTATTCTTAGTTTACTCTCAGTTTACACTCAGTTTTCTCTTAGCTTACACTCAGTTTTCTCTTAGTTTTCTCTCAGTTTTCTCTTAGTTTACTCTCAGTTTACTCTTAGTTTACTCTCAGTTTTCTCTTAGTTTACTCTCAGTTTACTTTCAGTTTACTCTCAGTTTTCTCTCAGTTTACTCTCAGTTTACTCTCAGTTTACTCTTAGTTTACTCTCAGTTTACTTTCAGTTTACTTTCAGTTTACTCTCAGTTTTCTCTTAGTTTACTCTCAGTTTACACTCAGTTTTCTCTTAGTTTACTCTCAGTTTTCTCTTAGTTTTCTCTCAGTTTTCTCTTAGTTTACTCTCAGTTTTCTCTTAGTTTACTCTCAGTTTACTCTTAGTTTACTCTCAGTTTACTCTTAGTTTACTCTCAGTTTTCTCTCAGTTTACTCTCGGTTTTCTCTTAGTTTACTCTCAGTTTACTCTCAGTTTTCTCTCAGTTTACTCTCAGTTTTCTCTTAGTTTACTCTCAGTTTACTCTCAGTTTTCTCTCAGTTTACTCTGTTTACTCTCAGTTTTCTCTCAGTTTACTCTCAGTTTTCTCTTAGTTTACTCTCAGTTTTCTCTTAGTTTACTCTCAGTTTACACTCAGTTTTCTCTTAGCTTACACTCAGTTTTCTCTTAGTTTTCTCTCAGTTTTCTCTTAGTTTACTCTCAGTTTACTCTTAGTTTACTCTCAGTTTATTCTTAGTTTACTCTCAGTTTACTTTCAGTTTACTCTCAGTTTTCTCTCAGTTTACTCTCAGTTTACTCTTAGTTTACTCTCAGTTTACTCTCAGTTTACTCTTAGTTTACTCTCAGTTTACTTTCAGTTTACTCTCAGTTTACTTTCAGTTTACTCTCAGTTTACTCTCAGTTTACTCTTAGTTTACTCTCAGTTTTCTCTCAGTTTACTCTTAGTTTTCTCTTAGTTTACTCTCAATTTTCTCTTAGTTTACTCTTAGTTTACTTTCAGTTTACTCTCAGTTTTCTCTCAGTTTACTCTTAGTTTACTCTCAGTTTTCTCTTAGTTTACTCTCAGTTTACACTCAGTTTTCTCTTAGTTTACTCTCAGTTTTCTCTTAGTTTTCTCTCAGTTTTCTCTTAGTTTACTCTCAGTTTACTCTTAATTTACTCTCAGTTTTCTCTTAGTTTTATCTTAGTTTACTCTCAGTTTTCTCTTAGTTTACTCTCAGTTTACTCTCAGTTTTCTCTTAGTTTACTCTCAGTTTACTCTTAGTTTACTCTCAGTTTATTCTTAGTTTACTCTCAGTTTACTTTCAGTTTACTCTCAGTTTTCTCTCAGTTTACTCTCAGTTTACTCTCAGTTTACTCTTAGTTTACTCTCAGTTTACTCTCAGTTTACTCTCAGTTTATTCTTAGTTTACTCTCAGTTTACTCTCAGTTTTCTCTCAGTTTACTCTCAGTTTACTCTCAGTTTTCTCTCAGTTTACTCTCAGTTTTCTCTTAGTTTACTCTCAGTTTACTCTTAGTTTACTCTCAGTTTACTCTTAGTTTACTCTCAGTTTTCTCTCAGTTTACTCTCGGTTTTCTCTTAGTTTACTCTCAGTTTACTCTCAGTTTTCTCTCAGTTTACTCTCAGTTTTCTCTTAGTTTACTCTCAGTTTACTCTCAGTTTTCTCTCAGTTTACTCTCAGTTTACTCTCAGTTTTCTCTCAGTTTACTCTCAGTTTTCTCTCAGTTTTCTCTCAGTTTTCTCTCAGTTTTCTCTCGGTTTACTCTCAGTTTTCTCTCAGTTTTCTCTTAGTTTACTCTCAGTTTACTCTCAGTTTTCTCTTAGTTTTCTCTCAGTTTTCTCTTAGTTTACTCTCAGTTTTCTCTCAGTTTACTCTCAGTTTTCTCTCAGTTTTCTCTCAGTTTTCTCTCAGTTTACTCTCAGTTTTCTCTCAGTTTCTCTCAGTTTTCTCTCAGTTTTCTCTCAGTTTACTCTCTCAGTTTTCTCTGTTTTCTCAGTTTTACTCTCAGTTTACTCTTAGTTTACTCTCAGTTTTCTCTTAGTTTACTCTCAGTTTTCTCTCAGTTTACTCTCAGTTTTCTCTCAGTTTTCTCTCAGTTTTCTCTCAGTTTACTCTCAGTTTTCTCTCAGTTTTCTCTCAGTTTTCTCTCAGTTTTCTCTCCGTTTACTCTCAGTTTTCTCTCAGTTTTCTCTCAGTTTTCTCTCAGTTTACGCTCAGTTTTCTCTCGTTTTTTTCCACCGTTTGCAGTTGTTTGTTTTGGTGGTTTTTTCTTGGTGTTTCGGTGGAGGCTCAGACAGAGGGAGAGGAGGAGCTGTAGATGAAAGAGTTTGGTCTGATTTTAACGAGAAGCAGCTCCAACACCACCTCATTAAGAACTGCGTCGATCAGGTTCAGTTAATGAAGGAGTTGAGGAGACAGGGAAGGAAGCGAGGAGAGAAGGAGAGGAGATGATTAGATGGAGTTTTGTGTCGAGGGAAATGTGAGGATCCTTTGTTGTGTTACAGAAAACGCCCAGAATCCTCAGCGACGGCGGCGTTTAATGAGTTTCCGTCGGTGTTTCTGAGAGATTCATCTTCAAACGCTCCTCGACAGAGAGGCTCCTCCGTCTCGAGGAATAAACGCAGAGAAACAGACCAAAAAGAGGCTTTAGGACAAATTAGAGCAGTTTTGTTGATTCTTTGTGACATTTTGTTCCAGTTTTTAGAGTCGTTTTTGCATAAATCGTGCAGTTCCTCTGACGGCCTTTTGGGGCTCATCAGTGTTTATTACAGCTTCAGAAAAACAACAACAGGATTATTTAAACTCAATGTTTAGACCTGGTTTAGACCTGGTTTAGACCTTGTTTGGACCTGGTTTAGTCCTGGTTTAGACCTGGTTTAGACCTTGTTTAGACCTGGTTTAGTCCTGGTTTAGTCCTGGTGTAGACCTTGTTTAGTCCTGGTTTAGACCTGGTTTAGACCTGGTTTAGACCTGGTTTAGTCCTGGTTTATACCTGGTTTAGACCTTGTTTAGACCTGGTTTAGTCCTGGTTTAGTCCTGGTTTAGACCTTGTTTAGTCCTGGTTTAGTCCTGGTTTAGACCTGGTTTAGACCTGGTTTAGACCTGGTTTAGACCTGGTTTAGGTCTGGTTTAGACCTGGTTTAGACCTGGTTTAGTCCTGGTTTAGACCTGGTTTAGACCTGGTTTAGACCTGGTTTAGTCCTGGTTTAGACCTGGTTTAGGTCTGGTTTAGACCTGGTTTAGTCCTGGTTTAGACCTGGTTTAGACCTGGTTTAGACCTGGTTTAGACCTGGTTTAGTCCTGGTTTAGACCTGGTTTAGGTCTGGTTTAGACCTGGTTTAGTCCTGGTTTAGACCTGGTTTAGTCCTGGTTTAGACCTGGTTTAGACCTGGTTTAGACCTGGTTTAGACCTGGTTTAGGTCTGGTTTAGACCTGGTTTAGACCTGGTTTAGTCCTGGTTTAGACCTTGTTTAGACCTGGTTTAGACCTGGTTTAGTCCTGGTTTAGACCTTGTTTAGACCTTGTTTAGACCTTGTTTAGTCCTGGTTTAGTCCTGGTTTAGACCTGGTTTAGTCCTGGTTTAGACCTTGTTTAGACCTGGTTTAGACCTGGTTTAGTCCTGGTTTAGACCTGGTTTAGTCCTGGTTTAGACCTTGTTTAGACCTTGTTTATCCCCAGCAGCACTGCTCTACTTCAACCTCCCACAACCTCCTCCTGACCCACTTCAGACCAAAACCAGGACTAAACCAGGACTAAACCAGGTCTAAACCAGGTCTAAACCAGGACTAAACCAGGTCTAAACAAGGTCTAAACCAGGACTCAACCAGGACTAAACCAGGTCTAAACAAGGTCTAAACCAGGACAAAACCAGGACTAAATCATGTCTAAACCAGGTCTAAACCAGGACTAAACAAGGTCTAAACCAGGACTAAACCAGGACTAAACCAGGACTAAACCAGGTCTAAACAAGGTCTAAACCAGGTCTAAACCAGGACTAAACCAGGACTAAACCAGGTCTAAACCAGGTCTAAACCAGGTCTAAACCAGACCTAAACCAGGACTAAACCAGGTCTAAACCAGGTCTAAACCAGGACTAAACCAGGTCTAAACCAGGACTAAACCAGGTCTAAACCAGGTCTAAACCAGGACTAAACCAGGTCTAAACCAGGACTAAACCAGGACTAAACAAGGTCTAAACCAGGACTAAACCAGGTCTAAACCAGGTCTAAACCAGGTCTAAACCAGGTCTAAACCAGGTCTAAACCAGACCTAAACCAGGACTAAACCAGGTCTAAACCAGGTCTAAACCAGGACTAAACCAGGTCTAAACCAGGACTAAACCAGGTCTAAACCAGGTCTAAACCAGACCTAAACCAGGTCTAAACCAGGACTAAACCAGGTCTAAACCAGGACTAAACCAGGACTAAACCAGGACTAAACAAGGTCTAAACCAGGACTAAACCAGGACTAAACCAGGTCTAAACGAGGTCTAAACCAGGTCTAAACCAGGACTAAACCAGGTCTAAACCAGGTCTAAACCAGACCTAAACCAGGTCTAAACAAGGACTAAACCAGGTCTAAACCAGGTCTAAACCAGGTCTAAACCAGGTCTAAACAAGGTCTAAACCAGGACTAAACCAGGTCTAAACAAGGTCTAAACAAGGTCTAAACCAGGACTAAACCAGGTCTAAACCAGGACTAAACCAGGTCTAAACCAGGTCTAAACAAGGACTAAACCAGGTCTAAACCAGGTCCTGTTTGTCCCCCGGAGGCTCCCGTACCTGTTTTAACCTGTGACCTCTGTCCTGTTTGTCCCCCGGAGGCTCCCGTACCTGTTTTAACCTGTGACCTCTGTCCTGTTTGTCCCTCAGAGCCTCCCGTACCTGTTTTAACCTGTGACCTCTGTCCTGTTTGTCCCTCAGAGCCTCCTGTACCCATCGCTCCTCCTCAGCTGACTGCAGTAGGAGCCACTTATCTCTGGATCCAACTCAATGCTAACTCTATCAATGGAGACGGGCCCATCATCGAGAGAGAGGTCAGTGTAATACCGCCTCTATCCACCAGGCTCTTCCTGAGCAGTTGTGTTTTGTAATGTGCTGCTCTGCTCTGTTTTTTTATTTGTAGTTTTCTAACATTTCCTGGTCCTCAGGTCCAGTACAGTACGGTGTCGGGGATGATCATCGACACAACGCCTGTGGACAAACCCACTCATAAGATCGGACACTTGGACCCGGACACTGAGTATGAGATCAGTGTGTTACTGACCAGGCCCCTGGAGGGAGGCACGGGAAACCCCGGACCTGCTCTGAGGGCCAGGACCAAGTGTGCAGGTGAGGCCCTGCAAATCAGAACTGAGGAGCCCGGTCACATGACATGACTAGTACTGGAGCTGGTACTGGAGATAAACAGGGTTTAGGCGCTGTGTTTGTCACTGCTCCACTGAGGAGCGGAGGAGTAACAGCCTCTGAGTTTCTCAGAGTCAAGTCTGAACTGGTCCAGACCTGGTCTAGACCTCGCAGCTCCTGTTGGACTAGACTGTTTTGGTTGGTTTTAGTTGGATTTGAACTGGCTTTAGTTGGATTTAAAATGGTTTAAGTTGGATTTGAACAGGTTTTAGTTGGAATGGAACAGGTTTTAGTTGGATTTAAACAGGTTTTATTTGTTTTAGAGTCATAACTCTCGACCTTGACCCAGACAATACAATTGTTTTACCGCTGGTCACTTTCCGATGCAACCTGCGTACACTCAGTCCCTCCCGTTTTTCCTCTGCTGTCTCTTCTGCACTCCCCTCTTCTGAGGAGCTCTCTCTTTTAAACACAAACACCGCCACCGACACTCTGTGCTCCACGCTTACATCCTGCTTGGACAACTTATGCCCCCTTACATCTAGACCAGCCCGTACATCCTCGTCTGCCCCCTGGTTATCCGATGTTCTCTGAGCACCGCGCCAGCCTCGGTCAGCTGAGAGAAAATGCCGCAAGTCTAAAGATCCTACTAACCTCTCTATCTACCAGTCTCTCCTCTCTACTTTCTCCGCTGATGTCACCTCTGCAAAAACTGTCTACTACCATTCTAGGTTAATCAACTCACCTGACTCGCGCACTCTCTTTAGAACCTTTTCCGCCCTCCTTTGTCCGCCTGCTCCCCCACCTTCATCGGATTTAACAGCTGATGATTTCGCGTCTTTCTTTATAAAGAAAACGACCGCCATCAGCAGTCAGTTCTCTGCGCCACCACCTGTCGAGCTCATTCAGACCCCTGATATGTGTTTGCTCACTTCCTTCTCTCCTCTAACTGAAGCAGATGTTTCCAAGGTCATTAGTTCTAACCACCCTACTACCTGCCCGCTGGATCCCATCCCAACACATCTCCTTCAGGCCATCTCTCCATCTGTCGTGCCTGCTCTCACCCACATCATCAACTCATCTCTTTCCACTGGGTCCTTCCCCACAGCTTTCAAAGAGGCCCGCATCACACCACTACTGAAGAAACCCACTCTTAACCCTACACTGCTAGAAAACTGTCATTCAGAGTATCCTGGAGAAATGAGGTCTCTGAGTCCCAACATCTCAATACAGAAGAAGAAGAAGAAGAAGAAGAAGTTTTATTTATATAGCGCCTTTCCGTAGCTCAAGGTCGCTTTACATTTCACAAATACAGTACAGACAAACATTTAGATACAATACAATACAGGGGTGCCACAGGGCTCAGTGCTTGGACCGCTACTCTTTTCCATATACATGACATCCCTTGGCTCTGTCATCCAGAAGCATGGCTTTTCCTATCACTGCTGCAGATGACACTCAACTCCACCTGTCATTTCAACCTGACGATCCGACGGTCTCTGCTCGCGTCTCGGCATGTCTGAGTGACATCTCACTTTGGATGAAGGACCATCACCTGCAGCTGAACCTTGCAAAAACAGAACTGCTTGTGATCCCGGCCAATCCAAAGACCCACCACAACCTCTCCATTCAACTAGGCCCATCAACCATTACACCGTCCAGCACTGCCAGAAATCTGGGAGTGGTAATTGATGATCAGCTAAACTTCACAAGTCATGCCAGCACCACCGGTCCTGTAGATTCATCCTCTACAACATTAGGAAAATTAGACCTTTCCTATCAGAGCACTCCACGCAAATTCTAGTCCAGGCTCTTGTCTTGTCCAAACTGGATTATTGCAATGCTCTACTGGCTGGACTCCCCGCCTGCACAACCAAACCTCTGCAGATGACCCAGAATGCAGCGGCAAGAGTGGTCTTTAATGAACCGAAGAGAGCACATGTAACTCCTCTATTCATTAGGTTACACTGGCTCCTGTTGACGCCCGCATCAAGTTCAAAGCTATGCTCTTGGCCTACAAGACCACCACTGGCTCCGCCCCCTCATATCTTCACTCACTAATACAGACCTACGTTCCTACCAGATCCCTGCGCTCTGCAAATGAACAACGTCTGGTGGTACCGTCCCAAAAAGTAAAAAATCACTCTCACGTACCTTCTCTGGCTCTGTTCCACATTGGTGGAATGATCTACTGCTGCTACTAGATCAGCAGATTCTGTAGCCATCTTTAAAAAAACGCCTGAAAACACATCTCTTCCGTCAACACCTGACTGACAAACACTGAGTTCTACTTCCTTTCTATCGATTCCTTTCTTAAAAAAAATAAAAAATACTTCCTATCCTTAGCTTTGTAAACTGTGCTGGGTTTTAACTAGTTTTTGGTGCACATAAACTTTTTTTTTTTACCTTATTGTGTTGTTAAAATTGCTTCCATTGGTTTCCTCATTTGTAAGTCGCTTTGGATAAAAGCCTCTACTAAATGATTAAATGTACATGTAAATGTAGTATGGTTTGAACAGGTTTTATTTAGATTTGAACAGGTTTTAGTTATTTAAACAGGTTTTAGTTGGATTTGAACAGGTTTTAGTTGGATTTGAACAGGTTTTAGTTGAATTTAAACAGGTTTTAGTTGGATTTGAACAGGTTTTAGTTGGATTTGAACAGGTTTTAGTTGGATTTGAACAGGTTTTAGTTGGATTTGAACAGGTTTTAGTTGAATTTAAACAGGTTTTAGTTGGATTTGAACAGGTTTTAGTTGGATTTGAACAGGTTTTAGTTGGATTTGAACAGGTTTTAGTTGAATTTAAACAGGTTTTAGTTGGATTTGAACAGGTTTTAGTTGGATTTAAACAGGTTTTAGTTGGATTTGAACAGGTTTTAGTTGAATTTAAACAGGTTTTAGTTGGATTTGAACAGGTTTTAGTTGGATTTGAACAGGTTTTAGTTGGATTTGAACAGGTTTTAGTTGGATTTGAACAGGTTTTAGTTGGATTTGAACAGGTTTTAGTTGGATTTGAACAGGTTTTAGTTGGATTTGAACAGGTTTTAGTTGGATTTGAACAGGTTTTAGTTGGATTTGAACAGGTTTTAGTTGGATTTGAACAGGTTTTAGTTGAATTTAAACAGGTTTTAGTTGGATTTGAACAGGTTTTAGTTGGATTTGAACAGGTTTTAGTTGGATTTGAACAGGTTTTAGTTGAATTTAAACAGGTTTTAGTTGGATTTGAACAGGTTTTAGTTGGATTTGAACAGGTTTTAGTTGGATTTGAACAGGTTTTAGTTGGATTTAAACAGGTTTTAGTTGGATTTGAACAGGTTTTAGTTGGATTTGAACAGGTTTTAGTTGGATTTGAACAGGTTTTAGTTGAATTTAAACAGGTTTTAGTTGGATTTGAACAGGTTTTAGTTGGATTTGAACAGGTTTTAGTTGGATTTGAACAGGTTTTAGTTGGATTTGAACAGGTTTTAGTTGGATTTGAACAGGTTGTAATCCGTCCTGTTTTTGAGAGTCTCTGTTGCGTTATTTATTATGTATTGTTTATTATTTATGGAGAAATGTGAATAAATGAAGCTGTTTGTCAAACCTTTAAGAAAACATTTCCTGAGGTTTTGGAGAAAAGTGGAGCCGAGTAAAAACAGAGAAACCTAATGTGGAGTTCTCCTGGAGTGTGTTTCTGTTGAACAAACAATCATGTGATATTACAATCATTATTGATTATTATTATTATTATTATTATTATTATGATAAATAAATATTTTATTGTTGTGCTATACTTTCTCTTTGTTCATGAAATATTTAGACTTTTCTTTGATCATCAGGTTCTGGAACTATACACATCTCTGACAGAAGAAATTCTGTGTTTCAGTAATAATTGAACAAACCATAACTGTAAATGTAGTTGACGTGTATTTTATGAGACAGATTTACTTTGACCATGTGCCGCCGTAAATATTTGCAAAAGGTGTTGTTTATTTCAGGAAATGGTGCAGAGTTGTAATTGAAGTAATTAAACTGCTCAGCCTGATTTACTAAGGTCTGTGAGGCTCTGATGCTTTCAAGGTTTGAGTAAAAGTCCAAAAACATCCAAACAAATCGAAGTCCTTTCTTTTCTTTGAGGATATGTCCGTCCCTCGTCCTGCTGCAGGATCCACAGCACGACCCAAACTCTTTCAGCAAATCTGTCACTAAATCACAAAACAGCCTCAAACAAAGTGGCACAGTTTAGTAAAATTTAGGAATAAATCATACATTTTTACCTATTCTTCTTAATTGAAATGGAGTTAGATCATTTTTAATCTTTTAAATACTTACAACCATAGATTGAACATTATGAAATATTTTCACACTTTTGTTTAGTTCTTGTTTAATTTGTTTAAAACTTTTACTTCCCATATTTTATTCCATTGTACTTTATATATTTTCTTTTCATATTTTTTTTAATCAGTACATTTTTATATTTTAAATTTGTTTATAAAAAAATATAGAAAATACATAGAAAAAATGTATATATAACAAAACTATTTCAATTAAAAGTAGAAGAAACAAAAAACAGAACTTGATTGAATGTGTTTCTCACTCGAGCCCTGAGCCTCTGCTGATGGTTTCAGATTCATCTTTGTCTCTGAAGCACGTCCTTTTCTCCTCATCTCTACATTCATGGATTCAGTCAGCAGCGCCTCACAGGAACACTTTTAATAGAAATAATAAAAGAATGTTGTGAAAGAGAAAAGAAGGCTCTCAAGGTGACTCCGGAAAAGGTTTAGTTTTCAATTTGTTCAGGTTTAACTCCGAGACTCAGGATTATCTCCAATGTATTTTTAATACAGGCTCCATCTCAGGACTAAACCAGGACTAAACCAGGACTAAACCAGGACTAAACCAGGTCTAAACCAGGACTAAACCAGGACTAAACCAGGTCTAAACCAGGTCTAAACCAGGACTAAACCAGGACTAAACCAGGACTAAACCAGGACTAAACCAGGTCTAAACCAGGTCTAAACCAGGACTAAACCAGGACTAAACCAGGTCTAAACCAGTTCTAAACCAGGACTAAACTAGGTCTAAACCAGGACTTAACTAGGTCTAAACCAGGACTTAACCAGGTCTAAACCAGGTCTAAACCAGGTCTAAACCAGGTCTAAACCAGGTCTAAACCAGGTCTAAAGCTGTAGAGTCTCTGGTTGATTTAGTTTGTGGTGTTTAATGATGTTGAGCTCAGAGAAAACACAGCAGCCATTAGACGTCATTAACAGCTGCACCTGCTTCCTCTGCCCTCCCTCCTCAGCCCCTCCTCAGTCCTTTCCTTCCCTTCGTCCTTCCTTCTTTATTTCCTTCCTTCCTTGAGATAATGCAGTTGCTGTGGTTAGCGTTAGCTCCAGAGGGGGTTAATGCTGGAGTCATTAGCGCTCGGCTAATTACAAAATAATGGAACGCATCAACTACACTTTACCTCAGGGGCTAGGAACTAATGAGAGGAGACTAGGAGAGAGGGACTAGGAACTAATGAGAAGATACTAGGAATAAGTTGAACTCCAAAAAAAACCCTGTTCAGATCCAACTAAAACCTGTTCAAGTCCATGTAAAACTCTTCTGTAGAGGATGTTTAGTTAAAAGCTCAGCTGGAGACAGATGTCAGAAAAAGAAACCACTCTGACTCTGTGAAAGTGATGGTTTTATTCAGATCGCTGAGGAGATGCAGATGGGACTGAAGAGGTCTCCATCGAAGACTGACAAAGAGCGGCTCAAAGGAAGTCTCACAAAGACCGGAAAGAGACCAGGAAACAGGCTTGATCCAGAAACAGGAGGAATATGTTGGAGTACGTCCTCTGAAAGATGACTGAATATCTGTCTTTACAAAAGGTCTGTCTGTGTGACCTCTGCAGAGACGGACTAATCCTCAGGAAAACCTCTGACTGAAATACATCGAATCTAAAAGCTCCTCTCGCCGGAGCGTAACAATCTGAGGCGAAAAGAGCGGCTTCTTCAGTGAAATATTCATTCAATATTCATATTCATACGACTGTTTTCAATGGAGTTGTTTTGATTTTAATGGATGCCCACAAACTTCTGTCCCTTTTACTGAAGACGCATTATTCCCAAAAGAATCAACAAGGACTTTAATATTTCATATCT
>CM044558.2:29852798-29875298 GCA_024416835.2 Perccottus glenii | reverse complement strand
GAGTGTGAGTGTGTGTGAGTGTGAGAGTGTGTGAGAGTGTGTGAGTGTGTGAGTGTGTGAGTGTGTGTGAGTGTGTGAGTGTGTGAGAGTGTGAGAGTGTGTGAGTGTGTGAGAGTGTGAGAGTGTGAGAGTGTGTGAGTGTGTGTGAGTGTGAGGTGTGTGAGTGTGTGAGTGTGAGTGTGTGTGTGAGTGTGAGAGTGTGAGAGTGTGTGAGTGTGTGTGAGTGTGTGTGAGTGTGAGAGTGTGTGTGTGTGTGTGAGTGTGTGAGTGTGTGTGTGTGAGTGTGTGAGAGTGTGAGAGTGTGTGAGTGTGTGAGTGTGTGAGTGGACGCACAATGTAAAGTGCTTTGGGGCCCGAGAAGGGTGCAAAAAAGCACTTAATAAATGCCTGCCATTTACCATTCATGTATTTATCATCTTGTGTGTGACTGTTTTTATGTTGTGCTGCAGTACTGCATTTTAGTCCAAGACAAATTTCTCCTATGGGAGACAATTAAAGAACTTTGAACTTTGAACTTGTTGATGCTAGAGGTCAGAGGAGAATGAGCCGACTGATTCAAGCTGATAGAAGAGCAACTTTGACTGAAATAACCACTCGTTACAACCGAGGTACGCAGCAAACCATTTGTGAAGCCACAACACGCGCAACCTTGAGGCGGATGGGCTACAACAGCAGAAGACCTCACCAGGTACCACTCATCTCCACAACAAACTGGAAAAAGAGGCTACAATTTGCACGAGCTCACCAAAATTGGACAGTTGATGACTGGAAAAATGTTGCCTGGTCTGATGAGTCTCGATTTCTGTTGAGACATTCAGATGGTAGAGTCAGAATGTGGTGTAAACAGAATGAGAACATGGATCCTTCGTGCCTTGTTACCACTGTGCAGGCTGATGCTGGTGGTGTAATGGTGTGGGGGATGTTTTCTTGGCACACTTTAGGCCCCTCGTTTAAATGCCACGGCCTACCTGAGCATTGTTTCTGACCATGTCCATCCCTTTATCACCACCATGTACCCATCCTCTGATGGCTACTTCCAGCAGGATAATGCACCATGTCACAAAGCTCCAATCATTTCAAATTGGTTTCTTGAACATGACAATGAGTTCACTGAACTAAAATGGCCCCCACAGTCACCAGATCTCAAACCAATAGAGCATCTTTGGGATGTGGTGGAACAGGAGCTTCGTGCCCTGGATGTGCATCCCACAAATCTCCATCAACTGGAAGATGCTATCCTATCAATATGGGCCAACATTTCTAAAGAATGCTTTCAGCACCTTGTTGAATCAATGCCACATAGAATTAGGGCAGTTCTGAAGGTGAAAGGGGGTCAAACACAGTATTAGTATGGTGTTCCGAATAATCCTTTAGGTGAGTGTATGTCCCATAGAAAAAGCAGGGGAGCGAAGCCAGGAAAAGATCAATCTTATAACTTTAGGATCAATGCTTTCTGAAAAAAATACATAAAGAAAGCCTTTGTTTTCAGGTCCTCGTTGAGGTTTTTGGTGATAGACTTTAAACTCAGCACCGGGAAGTGACTGAATATTTATTATACTGTACATAAACAGAATAACATCAGCGATCCACCACATAATACTCTGCTGGGGTCATTGGGAGGGGTCATTACATAAAGGTCACACTCGTTAATTAACCTTTAAAAGACCTGGTTTACTACTTTTAGTTAGATTTGAAAATCTTTACTTCTTGTATTTTTTCTTGTGTATTTATTTTCCATAAATTCTAGTTGTTCTGATGTTGGACCGTTGGATTATGGACTGTTTGGTTTAAATTGCAGCTGAGCTCTGATGGATCTGAGGTTTCTCTGATTGGACAGAAATGTGTTTGCGGCTGAGCCCAGACCTGGTTTTGTGTGGGTTTTCTGTGAGAGACCGGAGCAGAGGGTCAGACTTTAATCTCAGCTCATCTGAAGCTCGTCTGGAGGAAAAGGCTATTCTCACTCACAGCTGCTACAGAGGAACAGAGGAATTCAATTTACTGCCTGTTCCCTCTGCCACTGGAGAATTAAACGTCTTTAAATGTCTGAGTCCGATCGGGATGGGTTTAGAGCTGCTCCATGTGTTATAGATTTAGATTTATCACAATGTTAAGGACCGCTTGTATCACAATAATATTATATTCCTCCATGATGGACATTTACATTATCCCAAATCTTTATCCAAACAAAGCCTTAAAGTTGCACTACCTGATTTTTTTGTTGCCATCCCTGTCTCAGGTTCCATTCCGACTCAAAAGCAGCCCAGGGACCTCGCCTGCTTCTCTTTTATCCTCCTTTTACTCCACAAAATACTGAAACAGTATATCAAAAAGACGTTTAGCACTTAGCATAAGCTTAGCATTGTGTCAATTATCTCCTTGTTAATTATTACATGATTCAATTAACAGTATCTACATTTTACATTGCCTCCCTTTTTTACACTTCTCTACTCCCAGCTTTTACACTTCCTGGGACATCAGATCACAAGCCGGTGTAGACCAATAGGAGCATTCCTTTTTTGAGCATGTGGTTTGCTCGCATGTAATTGTAAATTTTTCCGTTCCTGAGTAACTTATAAATACTCTATAATAAACAGTAGATGACTAGCTTGGTATACCAGACTGTTTTCCTTTTATCAAAAGGACGACGGACTGGTCCCTTTCTCACAGTGAATCCCTTCCACTGCAATTTTGCGGACGAACCAATGACAAGCCGTTTGTCTGCAGCAGGGTGTGGTTTGTTGGTCACGTCATACACAAGTAACTCGGCTCACGCAGCTGGTCCAAACGAAAAAAAACGTGGCCAAGTTGTCAACCGGATGTTTAGTGTCACGTCCAGCGTTTCTCGGATTGGTTAGCATTCCTCTTGTAAACCCTGCCCTTAGAAATGAATGCAAGCGACAGGATACCAGTTGTTTTTTAAAGTTTTTTTAAACGTTGTTCTGGTTTCTGTTACAGACCCGATGCACGGCCCTCGGAAACTGGAGGTGGTGGAGATCCAGTCCAAACAGGTGACAATCCGCTGGGAGCCCTTCGGTTACAACGTGACCCGGTGTCACAGCTACAACCTGACCTCGCAGTACCACTATAGACCAGCAGGAGCCAGCCACAGGTAAGGGTCAGAGCAGGATCAGGGTTTAGAGCAGGCGTGCCCAAAGGTTTTCCCTTGGAGGGTCCAAATAAATATGTATTAATACGTCACGTGCCTAACACAAAATTCTTTGACATGTAACTGAAAGAAATACTCCGCTCCATTTTGTTCATTTGTTACACTGTTTGACCCAGACCTATCAAAAATCAAAACTAGTTTTGGACTTATAAAGTGTGGAAATGTTCACACATGCACAAACCTACCTGAACTGTCTCATAGTAATACATTTACATTTACATTTACATTTATTCATTTAGCTGACGCTTTTATCCAAAGCGACTTACATTGTTCTAATGTAATTACCAGTGTTACAGTCACTGGGGGCAAGGTGGGTTAAGTGTCTTGCCCAAGGACACAACGACAGTATGAACTGTGGGGAGAGTGGGAATCGAACCGCCTACCTTCCGGTTGAAAGACGACCACTCTACCCACTGAGCTACTGCCGCCCCAATACTGATCTCATTTTTAAAGACTAATCCTTAGAGTTAATGTGAGCACCAAGAGTGAAGGCACTAGGTTTTTTCCGGGATATTTAAACACAATGGCTCCTCATTAATGCAATAGGCCATTACCAATGGCTAAGAATGCTCAACCAATTAACCAATTTCTGTTGAAAAACATGACAACCACTGGCGGGCCAAATCTATCCCCTTGGCGGGCCAATTTTGGCCACCGGACCACACTTTATCCTTGTGGGTTTTGAACAGGTTTTACTTGGTTTTAATCTTGTTTTAAATATAGTCTAAACTGTTTCCTCAGAGAGCCGGGGAAGGAGGAGGTGCATGAGCACCTGGTCTCTGATTCGCTGAGCTCTCCACCGCAGTACGTCCTCCGGGACCTTCCACCGTTCACCAACGTCAGTCTGAGACTCATCCTGAACAATCCTGAGGGACACAAGCAGAGCGAGGAGCTGACGGTGCTCACGGACGAGGACGGTACGCATTCAACATGGACCAGACCAGACCAGACTAGACCAGACCAGACCCAGACCAGACTCAGACCAGACTCAGACCAGACCAGACCCAGACCAGACTCAGACCAGACCAGACCCAGACCAGACTCAGACCAGACCAGACTCAGACCAGACCAGACCCAGACCAGACTCAGACCAGACCCAGACCAGACCAGACCAGACCCAGACCAGACTCAGACCAGACCAGACTCAGACCAGACCAGACCAGACCCAGACCAGACTCAGACCAGACCAGACCCAGACCAGACCAGACCCAGACCAGACCAGACTCAGACCAGACCAGACCAGACTAGACCAGACCAGACCCAGACCAGACCCAGACCAGACCAGACTCAGACCAGACTCAGACCAGACCCAGACAAGACCAGACCCAGACCAGACCAGACTCAGACCAGACCAGACCAGACCCAGACCAGACTCAGACCAGACCAGACCAGACCCAGACCAGACTCAGACCAGACCAGACTCAGACCAGACCAGACCAGACCCAGACCAGACTCAGACCAGACCAGACCAGACCCAGACCAGACCAGACTCAGACCAGACCAGACTCAGACCAGACCAGACCCAGACCAGACCAGACTCAGACCAGACCAGACCCAGACCAGACCAGACCAGACTCAGACCAGACTCAGACCAGACCAGACCCAGACAAGACCAGACCCAGACCAGACCAGACCAGACCAGACCAGACCAGACTCAGACCAGACCCAGACCAGACCAGATCAGACTCAGACCAGACCAGACCAGACTCAGACCAGACCAGACTCAGACCAGACCCAGACCAGACTCAGACCAGACCAGACCCAGACCAGACCCAGACTCAGACCAGACCAGACCCAGACCAGACCCAGACCAGACCAGACAAGACAAGACCAGACCAGACTCAGACCAGACCCAGACCAGACCCAGACCAGACCAGACCCAGACCAGACCAGACCCAGACCAGACTCAGACCAGACTCAGACCAGACTCAGACCAGACCCAGACCAGACCAGACTCAGACCAGACCAGACCCAGACCCAGACCAGACCCAGACCAGACCCAGACCAGACTCAGACCAGACCAGACCCAGACCAGACTCAGACCAGACCCAGACCAGACTCAGACCAGACCCAGACCAGACCAGACCCAGACCAGACCAGACTCAGACCAGACCCAGACCAGACCCAGACCCAGACCCAGACCAGACCAGACCCAGACCAGACCAGACCAGACTCAGACCAGACCCAGACCAGACTCAGACCAGACCCAGACCAGACTCAGACCAGACCCAGACCAGACCAGACCCAGACCAGACCAGACCCAGACCAGACCAGACCAGACTCAGACCAGACCAGACTCAGACCAGACCAGACCCAGACCAGACCCAGACCAGACAAGACCAGACTCAGACCAGACTCAGACCAGACCCAGACTCAGACCAGACCCAGACCAGACTCAGACCAGACCCAGACCAGACCCAGACCAGACCCAGACCAGACCAGACTCAGACCAGACTCAGACCAGACCAGACCCAGACCAGACCCAGACCAGACCCAGACCAGACCAGACCAGACCCAGACCAGACTCAGACCAGACCAGACTCAGACCAGACCCAGACTAGACCAGACCAGACCCAGACCCAGACCAGACCCAGACCAGACTAGACCAGACCAGACCCAGACTAGACCCAGACCAGACCAGACCCAGACTAGACCAGACCCAGACCCAGACTAGACCAGACCAGACCCAGACTAGACCAGACCAGACCCAGACCCAGACCAGACCCAGACTAGACCAGACCAGACTAGACCCAGACCAGACCCAGACTAGACCAGACCAGACCCAGACCCAGACTAGACCAGACTCAGACCAGACCCAGACTAGACCAGACCAGACCCAGACTAGACCCAGACCAGACCCAGACTAGACCAGACCAGACCCAGAATAGACCAGGACCAGACCCAGACCAGTCCCAGGCCAGACCCAGCCTAAACCCAGACCAGACCCAGACCAGTCCCAGACCAGACCCAGACTAGACCAGACCCAGACTGGACCAGACCAGACCCAGGCCAGACCCAGACTAGACCAGACCCAGACTGGACCAGACCAGACCCAGGCCAGACCCAGCCTAAACCCAGACCAGACCAGTCCCAGACCAGACCCAGACCCGGACCAGTCCCAGACTAGACCAAACCCAGACTAGACCAGACCCAGACTAGACCAGACTAGACCCAGACCAGACCCAGACCAGACAAGACCAGACCAGACCAGACCAGACAAGACCAGACCAGACTCAGACCAGACCAGACCCAGACAAGACCAGACTCAGACCAGACCCAGACCAGACCCAGACCAGACCAGACTAGACTAGACCAGACCAGACCCAGACCAGACCCAGACCAGACCAGACTAGACTAGACCAGACCAGACCCGACCCAGACCAGACTCAGACCAGACCCGACCCGACCAGACCCGACCCAGACCAGACCCAGACCAGACCCAGACCAGACCCAGACCAGACTTAGACCAGACTAGACCAGACTAGACCAGACCAGACTAGACCAGACCCAGACCCGACCAGACTCAGACCCAGACTAGACCAGACCAGACTCAGACTAGACCAGACCCAGACCAGACCCAGACCAGACCCACAGCAGACCCAGACCAGACCAGACTTAGACCAGACTAGACCAGACTAGACCAGACTAGACCAGACTCAGACCCAGACTAGACCAGACCAGACTCAGACTAGACCAGACCCAGACCAGACCCAGACCAGACCAGACTAGACCAGACCCAGACCAGACCAGACCACACTTAGACCAGACTAGACCAGACCAGACCAGACCCAGACCAGACCCAGACCAGACTTAGACCAGACCCGACCAGACCCAGACCAGACCCAGACCAGACCCAGACCCAGACCAGACCCAGACCCAGAGCAGACTAGACTAGACCAGACTCAGATTAGACCAGACCAGACTCAGACCAGACAAGACCCAGACTCAGACCAGACAAGACCCAGACCAGACCCAGACTCAGACCAGACCCAGACTCAGACCAGACCCAGACCAGACTCAGACCAGACCCAGACTAGACCAGACCAGACCCAGACCAGACTCAGACCCAGACCAGACTAGACCAGACCAGACCCAGACCCAGACCAGACCCAGACTAGACCAGACCAGACCCAAACCAGACCCAGACCAGACCCAGACCCAGACCAGACTCAGACCAGACCCAGACTAGACCAGACCCAGACCAGACTCAGACCCAGACCAGACCCAGACCAGACCAGACCCAGACCCAGACCAGACTCAGACCAGACCCAGACTAGACCAGACCAGACCCAGACTAGACCCAGACTAGACCCAGACCAGACCAGACCCAGACTCAGACAAGACCCAGACCAGACTCAGACCCAGACCAGACCCAGACCAGACTCAGACCAGACCCAGACTAGACCAGACCAGACCCAGACCAGACTAGACCAGACCAGACCCAGACCCAGACTAGACTAGACCAGACCCAAACCAGACCCAGACCAGACCCAGACCAGACCCAGACTAGACCCAGACCTAGACTAGACCAGACCCAGACTAGACCCAGACCAGACCCAGACCAGACCCAGACTCAGACCAGACCCAGACTAGACCAGACCAGACCCAGACTAGACCAGACCAGACCCAGACTAGACCCAGACCCAGACTAGACCAGACCCAGACTAGACCCAGACCAGACCCAGACTAGACCAGACCAGACCCAGACCCAGACTAGACCAGACTCAGACCAGACCCAGACTAGACCAGACCAGACCCAGACTAGACCCAGACCCAGACTAGACCAGACCCAGACTAGACCCAGACCCAGACTAGACCAGACCCAGACCCAGACCAGACCCAGACTAGACCAGACCAGACCCAGAATAGACCAGGACCAGACCCAGACCAGTCCCAGGCCAGACCCAGCCCAGACCAGACCCAGACCAGTCCCAGACCAGACCCAGACTAGACCAGACCCAGACTGGACCAGACCAGACCCAGGCCAGACCCAGACTAGACCAGACCCAGACTGGACCAGACCAGACCCAGGCCAGACCCAGCCTAAACCCAGACCAGACCAGTCCCAGACCAGACCCAGACCCGGACCAGTCCCAGACTAGACCAAACCCAGACTAGACCAGACCCAGACTAGACCAGACTAGACCCAGACCAGACCCAGACCAGACCCAGCCTAAACCCAGACCAGACCCAGACCAGTCCCAGACCAGACCCAGACCAGACCCAGACTAGACCAGACCCAGACTAGACCAGACCCAGACCAAACCCAGACCCACACCAGACCCAGACCAGACCCAGACTAGACCAGACCCTGACCAGACCCACACCAGAACCAGACCCTGACCAGACCCAGTGCCAGACCCAGACCCAGACCAGACCCAGACCAGACCAGATCAAACCCAGACCCAGACCAGACGCAGGAAAAACAGGTTAAAGTCATATTAAAATATTGGTCTTTACTATTCACCTTTTTGGATTTTTAAAAGTAAAGTAAAGTAATATTAACTAGTCTTAATGCATTGTCCTATAACCTGTTCTGTTCTTGTTCAGTTCCTGGAGCGGTGCCTCTGGACTCCATCTTGGGCAGCAGCTACGAGCAGCAGATCAGTTTGAGCTGGAGAGAACCACTGCAGAAGTACGGAGTCATCAGGCAGTACGAGGTGACTACATCTTCCACAATGCACCACACACCTGTTTACCTCCCTGTTTTATATATAAATATCATTTTCTTCTTGAAAGGTTTTAATTAGATTTGAACTTTTTTTGAAGTTTTAGATGGATTTGAACTGTTCCTGGTTCTGTCCTGGTCTTACCTGTCCTTGGTTTTGTTCCAGATCTCGTACAAAGCGCTGAGCTCCTTCGACACTGAATTTGATTTGTCCAATCAGAGCGGCCGAGTGTTCAAACCGGCCAATGAGACGAGCCACCTGTTCACAGGGCTGTTCCCAGGCTCCACCTACTCCTTCACAATTAGAGCCTCCACCGTCAAAGGCTTTGGCACCCCCTCCACCACCCAGTACACCACCCGGATCTCAGGTGAGTCCTGCCAAAACCAGGTCTAAACCAGCCCCAGTACACCACCCGGATCTCAGGTGAGTCCTGCCAAAACCAGGTCTAAACCAGCCCCAGTACACCACCCGGATCTCAGGTGAGTCCAGCCAAAACCAGGTCTAAACCAGCCCCAGTACACCACCCGGATCTCAGGTGAGTCCTGCCAAAACCAGGTCCAGACCTGGTGACACGGTGGAAGAGTGATTAGCACTTCTGCCTTACAGCAAGAAGATCATGGGTTTGATTCCCATCCAGGGCAGGGCCTGTGTGGAGATTGCATGTTCTCCCTATGTCTGCGTATGTTTTCTCCGGGTACTCCAGTTAGCCCCACCACCACAAACATCTACAATAGTTTTCCCCCACACATGGGGCTTGTTTGTCATTGTAAATGAGAATTAGTTCTCAATTGATCTACCCTTTTTAAATAAAGAATACATGTACTGTTTCAACCCTGTGTAACACGGTCAAACCCGGTTTCTTTTACAGCTCCCCTGATGCCGGCCTACGACCTGGAGTCTCCTCTGAACCAGACCGAGTCCACAGTTACAGTCCTCCTGAGACCAGCCCAGAGCCAAGGAGCACCAGTCAGGTAAGACCAGGACCAGGACCAGGACCCAGTCTGATCACAGTGAAAAAGAGACTGGCTGCAGGTTGGGGCCAGGAGCAGACGTGCTCATACCTTTCCATAAATAAGAACAAACTGTTGAGTCCAACGGCTGAAAAAACTAATTTGGGGCAGGACTACCATTTTAAGTAAGTTTTTTCGACCCACAGTGTTATCAATGGACCGCGTTTTAGTGTCAATTTAATCTGAGTTAATAACAGAAAGGTTTTCTTTGAATAAATCTTTGTGTTTTTGAGAAACTGTAACTCCAAGAAAAGAAGAAGAAAAAGAGAAGAAAGCTTATACTTAGTCTTAAAGGTCAGACTAGTCTAAGGCTCATGCAGTCATTTACTGAAAAAAGTTTATTTTTGTTAATGTTCAGCTTGTTCCTGAGAAACTCCTGAAGCTACTGAAGAGCAACAGTCTAAACCAGGACTAAACCAGGTCTAAACCAGGACTAAACCAGGTCTGAACCAGGACTAAACCAGGTCTAAACCAGGTCTAAACCAGGTCTGAACCAGGACTAAACCAGGTCTAAACCAGGTCTGAACCAGGACTAAACCAGGTCTAAACCAGGTCTAAACCAGGTCTGAACCAGGACTAAACCAGGTCTAAACCAGGACTAAACCAGGACTAAACCAGGACTAAACCAGGACTAAACCGGGTCTAAACCAGGACTAAACCAGGACTAAACCAGGTCTGAACCAGGACTAAACCAGGTCTGAACCAGGTCTAAACCAGGTCTGAACCAGGTCTAAACCAGGACTAAACCAGGTCTAAACCAGGACTAAACCAGGACTAAACCAGGTCTGAACCAGGACTAAACCAGGACTAAACCAGGTCTGAACCAGGTCTAAACTAGGACTAAACCAGGTCTAAACCAGGTCTAAACCAGGACTAAACCAGGACTAAACCGGGTCTAACCCTAACCACATTCAATTCAAACCCGGCTCTCATTCACAAACACATCACCCCAACAATTACTTCACTCGACAAATACTGGGAGGACCCTGGAAGTCCAAGCCCAAGTTCACCTCCCACAAAAAAACCTGCCTAAACAAGGTCCTGTTTCCTTCCTCCTCACAAACACACCTCAAAGGTCAAATGTCTCTGTTAAACTAACTGATCTAATCTCTCCTCTTGCTTCACCCCCAGGTGGCACCAGCACCAAGGACACTAGGAGAACAGGTCCCATAAAAACAGCTCACAAGGCCTCAAATGTGGGGGGAATGATGAGTGGGTCCTTAAAGGTCACCAAGACCATGACTAAAACCCTAACTGAACCCCCTCACTCATTACAGAACCCACTGAGTCCTCCTCCTGGCGACTGGTGCCACTTCCGTGTCTTCATCCACCCTGGGCTACCTTCCAGGCTCCTCCCAGCCTAGAACACCCTTCACCTCAACACCTCCCCCGCTCAACTTATACAAACCTATCTACCACCTGGTCAGACCAAGTAGGAAGCTCCAGGACTGGTACTTCATTGGGAGAAGGCCTGTCCTTATCCTGGGGACTCAATATCAATCGAATCCCCTCACCATCACAGAAATATCCAGTTAGACAGTTACCCAGGAGCCAATATTTATCACTTTCACAAACTTATGGAAAAATCACAAATCAATACATCCACCAAAATCCTCATTCTGGCCATAGGCCTAAACAATAGGGAACAGGACCCCAGCAAACATCTGTCAAGCAAATGAGTTCACTGTACAAACAAGCAAAGTTGACCTTCCCTAATGCAGACATATACTTTCCCAAAATCAATTTCTCCCTTAACCTCCTCAAAAACAAAAGGAAAATCTTATTCAGCTTAATAAATACATTGCCACCCACTTTCCCTTTCTAGTAGAAATCCTCAAGACACCTTCATTACAGTTGCAGATAATATCCACTGACACCTACCACCGCGAGCGCTATATTCAGTAACTGGCTCCGTCAACTAAATTTAATCTAGATTACTATTCCAACCCGGTCTCCCCCAAATACAACTCCCCATTTATTACCCAGTCCTTTTCTCCCACTCGACAAACCACAGTGGATCTGGGGTGGAGCTCGGCCTCCAACATCTTAAACTTATCCACCCTCTTCACGCCAACTACCGCACAAGTTGGCTTGCTGGAGAGAGGCCTTACCTTTATACCACGTCCCACAAAACCTAACCGGGAGGAACTTCAAAAGGACCTTCACTACTATCACCGTCGCCTCAAAATAGCCTCTTATTTCCACAATAGAACCTCCTCCAGTAGCCGACCCTTCACCCATCCATCTTTGTGGGAACCAGCTACTTCTCAAATAAACATATCCATCCAACGCTATATCAGCAGCAACCTCCGACTCTTCGCTCTTTCCAACCCACGCCAGATATTAAAGATAACCTCGCCTCAGGAACGCTTCAGCCCTCCGTCAACTCATCCATAACCCCAACATCATTATCAAACCTGCAGACAAAGGTTCCAAAATAGTCATCCTGGACCGACAACAATACCTCTTTGAAGCAAATCGTCAGCTCAATAATCCCCAGCACTACCGTCCCCTGGCCAACAGCATACAATCTATCACCCAGATGCAACTACGATCCATAATACAGTCTCTTTATGACAAGAAAGTCATAACAAACAAACAGCTACACTTTCTCTACGGTCCAGATCAGCCCCGCACTCGTATCTTCTATCTCCTTCCTAAAATCCACAAAGATCCTCATACCTGGACTATTCCTTTTGAGGTTCCTCCGGGTCGCCCAATAGTCTCAGATTGCAACAGTGCCACTTACAATATAGCTCAATACCTCAACTCCTTCCTTAATCCACTCTCCAACAGACACCTAAGGCTACATTAAAGACACCTATCACTTCCTGGACACCATCAGGCCCATGGCTGTCCACAACCACACTTACCTTTTCACAATTGACAATAGATTCTCTATATACGAATATCATAACCAACTTGGGCATCTCTGCCGTTAAAAAAACCTTCAGTAGATATCCAGACCCTAATAGACCGGACTCAGAAATCATTCAGCTTCTTAAACTCTGTTTAGACAACAATGACTTTAGTTTCAATAATAAACATTATCTCCAGATAAGTGGAACAGCCATGGGCGCCAACATCTACATGAGCGAGTGGGAACGGGAGTGTTAGGATTCATGTTATGTAGTCTGTTTCGTTTGATGTATGGTTCTTTTTAGTATATTGTGGTTTCTTTATTGTCTGATTTTCAGTTTGGTTGTGTATTTGATTTTGTTTAACTTGTTGTGGTGTTTTGGTTTTATTTTGATATGTCTTACTCCTGTCTGTGTTTTATGATTTACTTCCTGCCTGTTGTCTTCCCCTTCTGTGTGATTGCCTGCTCCGCCCTGATGTGTTGCACCTGTTCCTTGTTGTCTGTGTGTCTTTATAACCTGTGTGTTTTTCCCCTGCTCTTGGCCAGGTCGTCGTGTCTTTTACCGTGAGTCTGTTTTGTGTTTCTTTGTGTCTGATCTACGTAGTCCTTGTTTTCTGTGGAGGTTCTATTATTTTTTCCTAGTCTGTTTTGTTCTGAGATTGTATTCCTGGATTATTTCTGCTCGGACCCTAGCCTTGGTTTTTCCCTGTTCCTTGGATTTTGTTTTGTACTGTTGGACCATTAAACTTTATTTTAACTCTTTGCCTGTGTCTGGGGTTTTGCGTTGGAGTCTTCCTGTTCCTGGGCCATTGGCCATAACAGTACGACCTGGCCAAAACTGAGACTCCGCAACCCATGGCAATATGTTAACCTTCAAGTCTGCTTGTGTTTTGAACCTTCGTGCCTCCTGAGCCTTCGTGTCTCCTGAGCCTTCGTGTCTCCTGAGCCTCGTGTCTCCTGAGCCTCGTGTCTCCTGAGCCTCCGTGTCTCCTGGGCCTCCGTGCCTCCTGGGCCTCCGTGCCTCCTGGGCCTCCGTGCCTCCGTGCCTCCTGAGTCTTAGCGCCTACCTGGGCCACCTTGAGAGACTCTCAGCGCCTACCTGGGCCACTTTAGAGACTTCTCAGCGCCTACCTGGGCCACCTAAGACACTTCTCAGCGCCTACCTGGGCCACCTAAGACACTTCTCAGCACCTACCTGAGCTACCTAGACGCCACGGAGACTCTGCGCTCACGCCGATTCCCACGCCGGATTCCCTCTACGCCTGGATTCCCTCTACGCCTGGTTTTCCTCTACGCCCGCCCGACTCGTGTGCCTCCGCCCGGACCTCGTGTGCCTCCGCCCGGACCTCGTGTGCCTCCGCCTGGACCCTTGTGTGCCTCCGCCCGGACTCGTGTGCCTCCGCCCGGACCCTCGTGTGCCTCCGCCCGGACCCTTGTGCTTCCGCCCGACCTCGTGTGCTTCCGCCCGACCCAGCATCTCCTTGTGGCCAGCCCCAGCATCTCCGTGGCCAGCCCCAGCATCTCCGTGGCCAGCCCCAGCATCTCCGCCTGTTCCCGTGTGGCCATCCCCAGCATCTTCCCTGTTCTGGCTGGTCAGTTCGAGCTTATCTGTCTGGTACTTCCCGGCTCAGATTTTTTCATTTTTTCTTAGTTCCCTTTCCAGTGTCAGCCCTGTCCAGTCCCCTTTCCTTTTGTCATTTTTTCCCTAGCCTCGTTCCTTTGTCATTTTTTCCATCGCCAGGTCTTGAGATTGTTTTTATGCCCGGTCCCGAGATTGTTTTTTGTTTTGTCTATCCTGAGTTTTTGTTTCCTGCCTGGTCCTGAGTTTTTGTTTTCCTGCCTGGTCTTGAGAGTTTTTGTTTTCCTGCCTGGTCCTGAGTTTTTGTTTCCTGCCTGGTCTTGAGTTTTTGTTTCCCTGCCTGGTCTTGAGTTTTTGTTTCCCTGCCTGGTCTTGAGTTTTTGTTTCCCTGCCTGGTCCTGAGTTTTTGTTTCCCTGCCTGGTCCTGAGTTTTTTGTTTCCCTGCCTGGTCCTGAGTTTTTTGTTTCCCTGCCTGGTCCTGAGTTTTTTGTTTCCCTGCCTGGTCCTGAGTTTTTTGTTTCCCTCGCCTGGTCCTGAGAGTTTTTTGTTTCCTCGCCTGGTCCTGAGAGTTTTTGTTTCCTCGCCTGGTCCTGAGAGTTTTTTGTTTCCCTCGCCTGGTCCTGAGAGTTTTTTGTTTTTCCTGCCTGGTCCTGAGAGTTTTTTGTTTTTCCTGCCTGGTTCCGTGAGTTTTTGTTTTCCCTGCCTGGTTCCGTGAGTTTTTTGTTTTCCCTGCCTGGTTCCGTGAGTTTTTTGTTTTTCCTGCCTGGTTCCGTGAGTTTTTTGTTTTCCCTGCCTGGTTCCGTGAGTTTTTTGTTTTTCCTGCCCGGTTCCGTGAGTTTTTTGTTTTTCCTGCCTGGCTCCGTGAGTTTTTTGTTTTTCCTGCCTGGTTCCGTGAGTTTTTTGGTTTCCCTCGCCTGGTCTTGTGAGTTTTTGGTTTCCATGCCTGGTCTTGAGAGTTTTTTGTTTCCATGCCTGATTCTGCCCTGCCTGAGTCCTGAGTCCAGTTCCTGCCTGATCCTGAGTCCTGAGTCCAGTTCCTGCCTGATCCTGAGTCCTGAGTCCAGTTCCTGCCTGATCCTGAGTCCTGAGTCCAGTTCCTGCCTGATCCTGAGTCCTGCCCCTGCCTGTTCCTGAGCCCTGAGTCCTGCTCCTGCCTGTTCCTGAGTCCTGCCCCCCTGCCTGATCCTGAGTCCTGCCCCGTCTGAGAACGCCCTGTCTTTGTATCCTGGGTGCCCCATGTCTGAGTTCGTCTGCCCCGGCACACCTGTTTCCCCCCTAGTGCCTGTCCCAGCACCGCCTCCCTTCTCGGCGCCTCGTCCGGCCGACCAGTTCCGAGGGCGGACCCGACGCCTCCGTTATCCCCGCGCCCGTCCGGCCGACCAGTTCCGAGGCCGGAGCCGACTCATTTGTTATTCCTCGGCGCCCGTCCGGCCAACCAGTTTCAAGGGCCGGATCCGGCGCTCTGTTTCTTTCCTGTGCGACCCGTCCGACCGACCAGTTCCGAGGCCGGACCCGACGCCTCTGTGTCTCTGAGACGTTCCCATTATTTGTCCTGTGCCAGTGTCTTGTCTCCCTCCTTCCGGACCCCCTCCTCCCACCCAGGTTTTGTCATGGTTTGTTTTTGTTAGGGGATTGTAGGCCGCCCGGTGTTCGGCCTTTAGGGGGGGGGTACTGTTAGGATTCATGTTATGCAGTCTGTTTCGTTTGATGCATGGTTCTTTTTAGTATATTGTGGTTTCTTTATTGTCTGATTTTCAGTTTGGTTGTGTATTTGATTTTGTTTAACTTGTTGTGGTGTTTTGGTTTTATTTTGATATGTCTTACTCCTGTCTGTGTTTTATGATTTACTTCCTGCCTGTTGTCTTCCCCTTCTGTGTGATTGCCTGCTCCGCCCTGATGTGTTGCACCTGTTCCTTGTTGTCTGTGTGTCTTTATAACCTGTGTGTTTTTCCCCTGCTCTTGGCCAGGTCGTCGTGTCTTTTACCGTGAGTCTGTTTTGTGTTTCTTTGTGTCTGATCTACGTAGTCCTTGTTTTCTGTGGAGGTTCTATTATTTTTTCCTAGTCTGTTTTTGTTCTGAGATTGTATTCCTGGATTATTTCTGCTCGGACCCTAGCCTTGGTTTTTCCCTGTTCCTTGGATTTTGTTTTGTACTGTTGGACCATTAAACTTTATTTTAACTCTTTGCCTGTGTCTGGGGTTTTGCGTTGGAGTCTTCCTGTTCCTGGGCCATTGGCCATAACAGTGAGGCCCTTACAAAATGCCCCCTCCAACCCCTGTTTTTTCTCCGTTATCTGGATGACATCATTGGAGCATGGCCACACCCTCTGCACACTTTCCAACAATTTATAGACATCTTGAATAATCACCACCCATCCATCAAACTCAAATACACCATACATCCACAGCAGGTTAATTTTCTGGACACAACAATTTTTTTCAGCCCCCTAAAAGATACCCAAAAACAGATCAAAACCAAGGTTTACTTCAAACGACAGATACACATGCCCTTCTTCATAAATCGAGCTATCACCCCAAACACACCTTCTCTGGAATAATAAAATCACAGCTCATCAGATTTCATCGCATCTGTTCAAATACCACAGACTTCAACCCTGTTCTCTGCTCTGCGTAGCGTGGCTATTCAAAAGATTTCTACGTCACCTAAAATACCAAACCATGGCCTCCCTTACTCCCACTCGCTCCGAAGAGGCCGACTTTCACCCCTGGTCCAAGAAGAATTGTCTACACTAACCGCCACCCCTATCTCCCAATCCTCCCTTTCCCTACCCTAACCAGGGTTTGAATCCCTCCTCCAGTCCCTGTCGATACTGCCCTTGCCCCTACCTAACCAGGGTTTGAATCCCTTCCTCCAGGCTCTGTAGACACGCAGATACAGAACTTGCGTATTCTTCCGTTGATCACCACATTCTCCCACACAATCTTAAACCTACACAAAACAATTAAACAGTCCTTCACACACCTACAACAAGACTACCAGCCATTCTGTCAATACCGCATTGTCTCCGCCTTCAGGCGCAACAAAAACCTTCAAGATTATCTGGTCAAATCATGTTACAAAGAACACAGGCACAATCCCAACCCCATCAACCAGTTTTACAAAAAGCGCAAATTCATTCATAACCCTCATAGCAACACTGGTCTGCCAGTCCCCGTTACACTCTCACTACAAACATCTAACACAGTCTATGTCATCACCTGCACCTTCTGCAATAAGCACTACAGGAGAAACCAAACATACAATTCAAACCCGGCTAAAACAACACCTGTACAATATTAGGGAAGGTCGACAGAACACATCTCTGGTCACACACTTCCTCATCCATCCCACAACTCACCTGATCATCACCGGAGTCGAGCACAACGACCACTGGACCATAGGCCAGAGGAAGAGAGCAGAACGAATCTGGATACAAAACCTGGCCACACTAGCCCCTAGAGGCCTAAATGACAAGTAATCAATAACACAAAACCTCAACCACCCCCCCTCCCTTTACTTTATTTTGTTATTTTAATTTTTTATTTATTTACTTTTTTCTCCCATAACCCTCAATATTTCCCTAACCTTAACCATTACCCATCCCTAACCTTAACCATTACCCATCCCTAACCTTAACCATTACCTAACCTTAACCATTACCCATCCCTAACCTTAACCATCACCCATCCCTAACCTTAACCATCACCCATCCCTAACCTTAACCCTAACCCTAACCTTAACCATTACCCATCCCTAACCTTAACCATCACCCATCCCTAACCTTAACCATCACCCATCCCTAACCTTAACCGTTACCCATCCCTAACCTTAACCATTACCCATCCCTAACCTTAACCATTACCCATCCCTAACCTTAACCATTACCTAACCTTAACCATTACCCATCCCTAACCTTAACCATCACCCATCCCTAACCTTAACCATCACCCATCCCTAACCTTAACCGTTACCCATCCCTAACCTTAACCATTACCCATCCCTAACCTTAACCGTCACCCATCCCTAACCTTAACCGTCACCCATCCCTAACCTTAACCGTTACCCATCCCTAACCTTAACCATTACCCATCCCTAACCTTAACCATTACCCATCCCTAACCTTCTTAACCGTTACCCATCCCTAACCTTAACCGTTACTCCATCCCTAACCTTAACCATTACCCATCCCTAACCTTAACCATTACCCATCCCTAACCTTAACCTACCCATCCCTAACCTTAACCGTTACCCATCCCTAACCTTAACCATTACCCATCCCTAACCTTAACCATTACCCATCCCTAACCTTAACCATCACCCATCCCTAACCTTAACCATCACCCATCCCTAACCTTCACCCATCCCTAACCTTAACCATCACCCATCCCTAACCTTAACCATCACCCATCCCTAACCTTAACCATCACCCATCCCTAACCTTAACCATTCACCCATCCCTAACCTTAACCATCACCCATCCCTAACCTTAACCATTACCCATCCCTAACCTTAACCATTACCCATCCCTAACCTTAACCAGCTAACCTTAACCATTACCCATCCCTAACCTTAACCATTACCCATCCCTAACCTTAACCATTACCCATCCCTAACCTTTGCCCATAAAACACTTTCTCCACCAGGTCCACACCTGTCTCTGATTTGAGTAGAACCTGAACCACTCTCCAGCATTGCCACCTTTTCATTGACACGTTCTCTGACTATACCTCCCTCAGTAAAACCATTGTGTATATTGTAAATAACTTGTGTTTTGGTGTGTTTTTTTTTAATAATTATTGCTCCATGTTATTTAATATTTTTAATGTTTATTTATTGTATGAAGCAATCTTCCTGTCAGCACTTATTACTGAATCTAAAAAACTAGACGCACTTACCTGAGGCATGTTATAGTAATGTCAGTGGGAAGAGGCTCTATGGAGAGGGATCTAATCGTTCTACTCATATGAACAACAGCATACACCCAGACACAGACCTACAGGAACAGCACATTAACGGGGAATCCATGGATCAAGTCTCGGACAATGGTTTGACTAACTGTGTGATTACTAACAAGGTTTTATTTTTACTAACTTTTATTTTATTAATTGATTTGATATTTCCTATTAAGCACTTGACTGATAGCACTTAAACAGCACCAAGACTGCACTATGGATGACCTGCTTTATGCCCCCAATAGGCCTGTGCCAAACAAAAAAACACACACCAGTAAAAAATGCCTCTCCTCTGGCCTCTGGTGGTAAAATTCAGGCAGGATTTGACTGGACCCCCAGGTGACCTACAGGTTTTCTTCCTCTATTCATCAGGTCAGTAGGCCTGTGCACTATATCCTTAACTAGGATTTATTTTCAAATAGAGCCCTGATCCCCAACAGGACTAAAGCAGGACTAAACCAGGTCTAAACCAGGACTAAACCAGGACTAAACCAGGTCTAAACTAGGACTAAACCAGGTCTAAACCAGGTCTAAACCAGGACTAAACCAGGTCTAAACCAGGTCTAAACCAGGACTAAACCAGGTCTAAACCAGGACTAAACCAGGTCTAAACCAGAAGTAAAGCAGGACTAAACCAGGTCTAAACCAGGTCTAAACCAGGACTTTGTCAGGCCCAGTTCTTTCAGCCATTTTTTGTTGAATCTGGTGAAATATTGTGTGAAACGCTGCTGTTGTCTAAATCCCCTCAGATGCAGTTTTATTGAATAAACTTTGCTGGAGGCTGGATCAGACTCTTTTGTCACTGATCTGACTCACGCAGCTGCAGCCGCTGCCTCCTTCTCTAAATCTGAGGAAATCTGAGCTCGTTTTCTGCTCTGACTTTAATCCTGATGTAAATGTAAATGTGTAAACGCAGAAACAGAGCTAAATTTAAACTCCTTATTCTTCTTCCACATCGCTTCACGTTTAAAGGATCTGTGGCAGCTGCAGGACCTGGTTTAGACTTGTTCAGATTAAAGCTTCTTCTGTAAAAGGGAGATTCATGTTGAATTAATATCCTCGTCTAAAGAATGAAAATGAAGACTGTGGCTGGGTTAGTGTCAAAGACACACAGCAGCTGCAGGTGAGTAACACGTGTCACTTCCTGTAGGCAGCTTCCTGTTTCCGGTTATGACAGGAAACACCAGCCTTCTGCTCTGACCAAGAGTTTCCAGTGTTTCCTGTTTGAGACCGGTCCATTGTTTCTCTCACATTCTTCAGTTTCAGTCAAAAACTCTGACTTCTCTGAGTCTCAAAACAAAACTCAACAGTTTTATTAAACTAAATTCAGTTGTGCCTCGGTCCGTCTTAACAGGTCTTAAGAGGCTTTCACACCTGCACCTGGTCCCAACAGAATTTGAAAACTTGAACAAGGAATTTTTGTCAAGTCAGGAACTGGGCAAACCAACGGACTCATACTTAGGCTCAACCAAGACGTACTTTAAACCAGGGTTAGATCTGGGTTTTTCCTGGGTTTGACCTTGTTTAGACCAGGGTAACCTTTGTCTCTTTTGGCCTTTTCTCACATTGAACCCAGAGGTATTCAGGGTTAGACTCTGACAGGTTCTGTTGGTACATGTCAGGAACAGTCGGTGTTTTTACTGAAAAGGACTGAGCTAGCATGAAGCTAACGGACACATAAGCCTCCTGCGGTGGCGCCGATTATTGATAATATTAAACATTTGACACTGAACCAGAAAAAAACAACTGTTATAGCGCTGTCATGTTATAGCGCCCCCTGGAGACAGCGCTAGGCCCTGAAGGCTCCAGGTTAAAACAGGTTTGTTCACATGGTCACATGGGCAGGAACAATGAAGAGCCGGGATCTCGGTGGATGTGAGACTCTTGTGTTTCTCTGTCCACAGTAAGTACCAGGTGGTGGTGGAGGAGGAGCGCCCCCGCAGGCAGAGGCGGGGCAGTGCAGAGATTCTGCGCTGTTACCCCGTCCCCATCCACTTCCAGAACGCCTCGGCCCTTAACTCTCAGTACTACTTCAGCGCCGAACTGAGCATGAGCGACATCCGGCAGCCCGTGGCCTTCTGCATCGGTGAGGGCCGCGCCCAATCAGGAGCATTTATGCAAATGAGCACAGTTCAAGTTCAAGTTATATATTTTATTGCAGGCGACAACCGGACATACAACGGGTACTGGAACGCTCCTCTTCTTCCTCACAAGAGCTACGGCATCTACTACCAAGCTGTCAGCACCGCCAACGGGGTGAGGCCTGGCTTTAACTGGACTTAGGGGGATGTGGGCAGGTTTTAGTGGGTTCTAGTGAGAAGTTTAATATAAATGAGTCTGTGGTTCTGAGTTAAAAGCACCAACATGTTTCTCCTGCACCAGTCTGAGAGATCTTACATTATTCATATAAAAACCTGTTTAAATCCCAATAAAACGTGTTTAAAACCAAGCAAAAACTGTTCCAGTCCCTCTAAAACCTGTTTTCTATAGTAAAACCCTCTGAGATCCTGGTGAGGCCCATTAGTGCTGCTGCTGTGATTCTGTGACAGACACAGACGACTCTGAAGAGCGAGCAGGAATAACAAGGGCATCATTTAACATTGGCTTTAACTCTGTGGGCCTTGACCGGAGCCAGAGCAGGACTTTCACCAGACTCCACCAAAATACTGGGATTATATTAAAATCAAACCAAAGGAATTTTTTTTTTTTTAAATACTGGCGAGATAAAGGTTTTAGATGGACTTGAACAGGTTTTAGCTGGATTTGAACAGGTATTAGCCGGACTAATGTCTGTGTGTTTGCAGGAGACTAAGGTGGACTGTGTGCGAGTGGCAACTAAAGGTGAGAAACTGCGTCAAGTCCAGCTTCAATAAAAAAGTAAAACCTGGAGAAGACTGTGTTTACAGCTCTTTGACTAAACTCTGACTCTATAAATTATTATTAATATTAACTCTTTCTGTTCCAGTGCTGCATTAAACGCAGCTGCTCTGGTTTAACTAACACAAGGCTCTGCTCTTTATCTTTTCAATATTTCTAAAATATAATAACTATAATTTATAAAACAAAAAAGTCTGGATTACTTTTTCAAAATTTATTAGAAGATTTTCTAGTTTATCTCTGATTTTTAAATTTTTATTTTTTATTTTTTAAGAAATTAAAATTTTATGAAGGATGTAAAAAGCATTAAAAACTTTGAGTCGATTTAAAAACGAACCTCTGTTAATTGTCTCCGCTTGTTCAGTTTTTATTTCCGACTAAAAGCTG